>JAFFZR010018731.1:0-10616 GCA_018397195.1 Lethrus apterus | reverse complement strand
TACAAGTTATTGGCGTCCCAGTAGGCCAAATAACTTGATGGTTTGTTAGTGTCGTATGTTTTCATGAATTTGTTATTTGATTGGGCAAAACGTAGAGAACATTGACTGAGTCCTCCACGTATGCCCTTCCTTATGAAATGATGCATGTCTACGTCAGTTAGTAGTTCAAGTTCAATGTTAGTGTATTTTAACATAGCGTCCCACGATAGTCCTGGGGCCGTATAGTAGTGTGCTGGGTCTAAATTGTAAGCTTTTTGACATACGGACCGGAAATTTTCAAAAACGTCAGTCAAAAGTAACACGTCAGTCTTCAAGTATAAGTCAGAATAGTCCCCCAAAGTTTTGCATTCAAATACTCGCCACACGTTTTGTGCATGCTCATATTCCGCATAATTCTCGATAAATTTCTGAAGTGAAGTTTTTAGCGGTAAAAAAACGTATTATACTCCGCGGACGCAAATTTTATCGGAATCTCCAGGATAAAATGTTATAAAACACGCAACAATCGACCGATCAGACTCTGCGACGTACTAGATTAACCAGAATACATGAGAGAACACGTTCGTGAAATTGTATAGTTCTACCTTGTCACCAAGAGTGTTGCTAGCATCGTTAAACTTACTTTCTGAACGACCCTCGTAATTTATTTATTTTTAAAGCATTAGGAATTACATTATTTTATTTACCATTCTTCTTTTCAGAATTTCATTACGCAAATATTACGTTTAATTAATTGTTTCCTTTTATTTTTACTCAAATCATATAAATTACCATCAGGCGCATTGCAACTGGTCACATATTTCACTTGAATAACATCATCAGGTTTCATCAACACCTCTTTCACATTTCCAATCGCATCTTCCACGACGCTTTTAAGAACTCTATAACCATTGGAAACTAGACATCACACAGAAAATAAAATGATTTTATTGATTAATATACTTTTTGATATATATATTTAATTATTATTTTTTTCACAAAGGGTGTGGGGCGGAATCTGTAAAGAAAAGGAAATAAACAAATTATATTTTATAGGAATTTTAATTTGAAACAATTATTTTCAAAATTATTAAAAAGATATTAGTTTTATAACTTACCAAATTTTGATACCCCACACAACAACAGTTTCTCCTTCCAAGTAGTAGGAAACTCTAAGGCCTCCTACTTCACCCAGAAGGATGTGATCGGGAGGCATCGGCCCCCTGACTCAACCACGACTATTATTTCTTTGTTCTATAAATTAATTTAAAGAGATTAAGCAAAAAAATTATTTAACATCCCTCTCAAATACGGCGGTAGCCTAAATTTTAAAAAAATTTAATTTGTTGATCAAAAAAACAAAAACCGTTAAAAACTTTTTTAATGTATGATTTATGAATTACCATGTTGAATGATTATAATTAACTTGGATAACCGAACTGAAATTAAATATTCGCATCCCGAAGTAGTGTTCCTGCAGGCTGGTGGAATAGACAATAATGTCTAGATAAACATGACATCTTCCTTCCCTTAAAACGTTATCCATCATTCTTTGGAATGTTGACGGGTTTTTGAGCGGCATTCTTTTGAATTCGTAAAGTCCCTTATACATATTCTTCATATTTCCTCCAAGTTGTTTTAGTGAAATAACACCTAAATAAGCAGTCGACGAATAGGCTTGAGTTTATCCGGGGATCCATAAGCGAAACAAACTTATAACCAATAAGTGACCTATGAGTTCTGCTACTGCCGTAAACTGATCTAACCCAATTCCAGATATCAATAGCTCAACTGGGAAGTAGCGAGATGCAATTCACTACGAGACTTTTTCGTTCGTTGATACACCACGTCTCGAAGATACTTAAAATATTTTGGTTCCGTAAAACTTTTAAATATCTGAACTCTAAAATAATCCGAAGATTTTCGCGATGCCATCATCGTTCAGCTCCAAGTTTACAAACTCCGACCATTCGTCTTCGGTAAAGTAAATACTCTGATTGCGACCCCATATTTTGACAACTGGTATATCCAACAGCCGGGCCAAGACCAATTGATACGTTTTTGGTACACGACTTATTTAATGGATAGGTGGAAGAACCAATTAATGTCTTCTCTATTTTATCGTTTTATCGTAAAACCTTAACCCCTTTTCTACTGGATTCACAAAATTTTCTGTGACATAAAAAATAAATACTTATTCGTTTTAAGAAAAATCAACTTACCGATATTGCTATTCATAGACATATTTGACGAAGTTATTACTTCGGTTTTTATCTGACTAACAGACTGAATGCACAGTTACGTTTTAACTAATTTTCTCTGGGGTGAATTTAGGGACAGATAAATAATACTCTCGTAATTATTATTAGCACAATTTATTTTATAAAGAATAAACTAACACTTTCACTTAATAAGTTAGTTTTCAACCTCTTGTTTCACCGTCCGACGAAGACATTTCAGTGGGCATCTATGATGAAAAATATATAAGTATGTGAACGCTTTATATAAAATTTACACACTTATCTAATTTTTTTTTTCGAATTCGACAATTGCGGTTTGTTTACCCAGCACCTCTCTCGTTTCTTTAGTATTACAAACCACGAGTTTGTGTTAAACTCGGCAATTTTTTCCGACATGTCGAATATTTTCTCGAACTTTCTGGGAAGGAAGCACGAAAACTCGTCGAATTCCGCGATTATCGCCTTTCCAAATCGTGTATTAGATGATTTTAGTTTTAGAATCTCGTACTTTCGTAGCTTCTCCAAGTTGGTAAACTTACGTGTTTCTTTAAATGTTGCAGCAGCTGCATCGACGACGTTCAGTTCTTCAGGATTCATGTTGATGATGATGTTCTCTTATTATCACTCCTCCGGATTGACTGTCTGACTGCATGCACAGTTACGTTTTAACTAATTTTCTCTGCCCCCCCCCTCTTTTTTCCGACTCGCAGCGCATCGTTTCGATGGACACTTTGTTCGTGGGAAGGAAGTGCGCTATGTAACGCGTGTCAGGTTGCTTCTGCGACTCCGCGGCGGCTGTTAGGTCAATAACCCGAGCACACAACAAAAAAATTATTAGATTCAGTTCTCCTTCCTCGTATGCCACCTTGTTTTTGGTTTTGGATCCAAAGAACTGTTTGAGAGGACCTAAAGGATGAGAATTGTTGTGAAGTTCATCTAAGTCTTCTGAAAACAAAACAGATCTGGTTAGGATATTGTTACGGCACCGTTAAATGAAAACCGCAGCACGCTCCGCGGATACATTCACCGGCGCGGCACGTATACTATGAATTTAAGAGTGTTTGCAAAATAACGTTCGCGAAAAATAATGGCCGATTTCCATATTGCATATTGCACAAATTATAATAAAAATCATACATGACAGTTTTGGAAAATTTTAAGATGTAGAATCCTACGTACAAAGCCTTATTGTAATTTATTTTCATTATGGACATTTCTATGGCTACCAGAGAATCGCAAAATATTTTGGATGGTTTAAAATTTAGTTTTGCTTTATATGTATACCTTTGCACCAGGTTTTCTATGTCGTGATTCCCAGTGAGTTACTAATTTTATGTCAACTCGGTTTTCAACATTTTCCATCGTTTTTCCAAAGTTGCTGTTAACCATTAATTTATAACAAATTTCTCGAATTCATTTTTAGCTCCATTTCGCATATTCGCATTAAAATCAATATAATATTGTTGCAACCAGTTTGACTGCTGAAATTTTATAACTCGATGAATTCGTGTTAATTGGAGTCCATGTTTCAAGTATAATATACTTAGATTTATTATACAAATTTGGAATCAGTTTGGCATATTTTCAATTCGGAGGGACGATGTTTTCCGAACAAAATGGTAGATCATTATGTTCATCTTGTAAACTTTCTGGGTATTCTAAATTAACTTGAAATATGTAACTTATGTCTGAATTTTCTTCAATATTATTTACTACTAATTCATTAATTTCATTTTCAGTCAACCATTTAAATTTACCAGTTGGTAGTTCTTGGACATTGCATATCCATATAACTTTGTGGCATCTAAATATGTAATATATGAAGTTGGCTTTGTGCAATCATAAGTTGGAATAAATTTATTATTTGCTATTTCTTTCCTCTTCGTGCACATGCTTAGGCCCCACGGGTGACCCCTTTAAAGAAATGTAACATATCTATATCGGTCAATAGTTTCCCATCGTTACCTTGTACCGGGTAAGAAAATAAACAACGGGAAACCCGTTGATGACGCAGATCGGATTGCAAAAAAAACACGATTTAGCATATTTATATGCACGAACGGAATCCGATATTTACAAAATTGACGCAATTGCCGTGAAGAAATTTGGTAAACATTTTTTAACGCACGGTAATTTTCCGTCTTTTGTCGGTTGATGTAATCTTTCCATGTAGTAGTTGAATTTTCGGTCATTGTCGTCATTAAGTCCGTCTGTAATTTCCTCAATTCTTTCAATATTTATTATATGATTTGATATAGTTGGTTCGGGTTGATTTGGGTTGATTTTCGTTGTCTGCAAGTATATGATATCAAGAATGTCATAAATTGAGTCGGTGTTGTGTTAAGGATATCAAACAAATAAATTCGATAAATTCTTGATTGGCCATTTATTATTAGGTAGGTAGTTATTTTTTAAATATTTTTATTTGCTCGTTAGTAAGTTAACACGATTATCTCTTATGTCGCGTCTTCTTGTTTAAGACTCTTCATCTGAGGTGTGGTTTTTTAATGTCATTCGCCTTTAACTTTAGCCGGTCTAGAAAAATATCTTCGCATTTCGGACAGTCCACTGTTGCCAATAATGTTAGAGCGTCTTTCTTGCATAAGAAACATTTATTCGGTAAATATGTTTCCATTTTGGATTTTGTAATATTGTGAATTTCTGTTGGGACTCAAAAATCAGTGTTACCGAATTGAAGATATCAAATATGCCACGTTGTGACATAACATAACATAGTTGTGACACAACTATCGCAGACAAATTTCGGTCCGCAAGTTGCTAGAAAAATTACTCTTAATATGAAGTAGTATAGAAATGGGCTGGCATATGTTATTGAAATGGGCTTATCAGTACATCCGCTCACTTATTGTATACTTCCATCTCCTTCTAACACACGTGTTTAAATGTGAATGCTGGCGTGTGTGACGTGAAACATATTCCTTATAGCGTAGCATATCAAGTCGTTTGTACAACAGACAAGTAATAAAAAAGCACTGGACTCGAACGATGACAAAAGAATTGTTTTGCAAGATAATATTCATACTTTACCGTGGGGATATAATTGTGACTAAAAAAAAATCGTTTCTTCAATGTTTTGTCTATGTTTATTATTTGTCACCTTTTAATTTTACTCTTTATTACCATATATTTATACGTTAATATAATTATTTTACTCTTTATTAACATATATTTATACTTTAATATAATTATTATTACCATACATATATTTATACGTTAATATAATATTGTTATCTTTAAATTTTACTCTTTATTATTATATTTATATGCATTTTGTTTTATGTTAATATAATTGATATCCAATGCATTTTTTTTATATTTTTGTCAATAAAAAAAAATACACAACTAAAATTTTATTTTGTTTTATATTATTGTCAATGAAAAATGCCTAATATCTAGTAACAATAATGGGAAAATAAAAAAGGAAATAAGTCAATAATATTTTAAAAATTAATTAAGATATTGATTTTATAACCTACCAAATTTTTCTTCCCAAAACAATAAGGACCCCTCCAAGTAATAACTTACTCGGTGTCCTAATACTACCCCCAGCACTATGTGCTCAGAGGGTGGAAGAGGTTGAGCGGGCCGCCGCCCAACAAAATTAATGTTGGCATTTGCTGTAAATATATATTTAATTAGTATAAGCGAAAAGAAATATTTAATCTTACTTTTAAATGGGACGGCAGCCTCCGCTTTAAACAATTTCTTATTTGATGTTCTGAAAAAAAAACTGTTATTAAGAAATAAGTGTAAGGCAACTAATTTCACTTGCCCATGATTATTATAAAAAGCAAATAATAAACTGCTGTATTAATCTTTCTTCCCCATATATAAGTATCAGAAGCAGGAAATAAATTTATGCTATGAAAATTTCCTATCAAAAGCAGTAAATAAATGTATACTCTAAAAATTTCCTATCGCAAGATAAATGCAAAAGCAGGAAACAAATTTATACTCTGAAAATTTCCTATCATAAGATAAATGCAATAGGAAACGAACGATGGTGTGAGAAAAAAATGTAATCACGTGTGTGTTTTTATTTTAATTGTAGGAAACGAACGATGGTGTGAGAAAAAAATGTAATCACATTTGTGTATTTTTATTTTAATTTTAAAAATTCACATAATACCTTGACATTATTAATAGTATAATTACTTAAAATATTTTCATGATAAAACTTGAACAATTTGCTATAATTAAATTAGGAGTATTAGTTATATATTCAATATGTACAATTTCATTAAATAAATATTTTTTTAAAAAACATTCCTTTTGGTGACCCTGAACGTGTATATTACATCACACGAAGCTGTAAATCTTTGAAGAATGTCCGCAATCTTGTTAAGAGGTGATACATAACCATCGTAGTATTTAATATGATGATTTTTCTCCAACTACCGAACTTCTTTCTTCATTGCAGCTGATTGATAACTTCTTTAAATGGGTTGTCAGGTTTAAAAACAAAGTGAACAGACCGTTTTCCATTGGAAATAGTCATTTCTTTAGGTACAAAGTCGAAGGTATAAAACTCCTGCATATCAATAACGATAATGTTGGTCTTGTCGTTGACGGTAAATCATATTTCTGTGTTCCGTATCCAATACGGGGGCGATAATTTCCGCCAAAGACGCAATTTTTTTCTTAAACTGAATATGTTCTCTAACCATGCGCATCCATTCATCACCTCGTCGTGCTAAATTGTAGTCTTGCCCATTTATTTTTCATTTCTAATAATACATGGTCTTTTTTTTGGCAAAAGTTACTACTTTGCTCATATTAATGAGACACTCCACGCTTGTGTCTTCATTAAATGGTTCAGTACTTTCTATCTCCAGTTTTATGTCCACAGTAGAGGATTTAACAGATTCGTTTTGTTTAGAATAAGTAAAAAAAGCGAAATAAAAAAAATAGGCGGAATAAAAAAAAATAGGAATTTAAAAAAAGCGGAATCTGTACAGAAAAAAGCGGAATAAAAAAAAGGAATTTAGAAAAAGCGGAATCTGTACAGAAAAAAAGGAAATAAACAAAAAAAGAAAATAAACAAATTATGTATATTTTTTATGATTTTATAACTTACCATATTTCAATGGCCCACACCACCACAAACCCATTCTCTACATGGTAGGAGACCCTAAAGTCTCCTACCATGCATAACATTATATGGTCGGGGGGCATAGGCACCCCCGAACCAATCAGTATTATTAATGGATGGTTCTATAAATTAATTTAAGTAGATTAAGCAAAAAAAAATTAACACTCACTCGCAGTTCTGGCGGTAGCCAGAAATCAATAAATGTTATTATTGCATGCTCTAAAACAAAAACATTAAAAACTTTTTTAATGTATGATTTGTGACCTACCCATTATTAAATATTGCAATTGACTGAGCTCTTGAATAACCTAATTCCGTATTACAATATATTCGTTGAGCATGCACTATAGTGAATACAATGGTTTGTTGTCTTTAGCCATCTGTTAATTTTTTTTTTCGTTTTTATATGCTCGTTAGTAATTTTTTTTTGTCGTTAGTATGTTAGTATTGTTAGTTTCTTGTATTAAAAATTTTTTCTTTATTCTTTCGGTTTGATTTGTTGTTTAATGCGGTCCAGATAAATATCCTCGCATTTAGGACAATCTATGGTCGGTATTAATGTGATCGAATCTTTTTTGCATATCAAGCACTTATTGGGCAAGTATGTTTCTATAGCTTGTTTCGGAATATGATGAATATCGATTGTTATCCAATCATAGATGACGTAGTTTAGGGTTTCGAAAATTTCCCAAAGTCCTTTTTTTTTCGCAATCTTCACAAATGAACTTGGGTCCGTTTATAGCTTTAAAATTAATTTAATATTATATTTATATAGTAATTTGTTAAAATGTACTTACTGTAATTCAAAGCTATTATTTTGCGATCTTGAATACACCATGTGGCAAAACTGTTGTCGGGACGTTCGTCTGGTCCTCCAGGTGTATGATGATTGTTTTTTTTATTGTTGTCGTTCCCACGCCATGGATTGTCACTTGGTTTGTGGAACACTTGTATCCATCTGTCGTTGGAGCCGTTTGATGATGAACTGTTGTTCGTTGCCATGTTGAACTTTATATATGATTGTATGCTCGAAAGAATGTAGAAACTTTAGAATTTTTTTAAAAATTTAATTTAATTGAATTGAATTGACGTAAAAAAAAAGATAAAATATAATAAGTATTTTACATAAACATTTATTAGGATATTTGTCAAATTCTATTATTAAAAATATGCTTTCCAAACAAAAAAAACTGTAAATATTAAAATAGGTGTTTTTATAAATTAAAAATTCACACATCATTTTCGTTTACCTTTTTGAAACATACAAAATTATTTCCTTATCTGTACATAAAAAAAAAAATTTTTTAGTTTACTTTTTGTTACAGTGACATAAATAAAAACTTTTTATTATGTATGTTTTATTATTTTTAGTCAAAACTATAAAATGCGCGTAAAGATTTACTAAAAATAAAAGTTGTTTTTAAAGCTGAAATAAATGAGCCAATTAGGATATGGACGTAGCTAACTTGTACAAATGACGACGACGAAGATTATTACTATCTCACCAAAATTAACGTAATATCAAAACAGGATGACTTGCGAGAAGTCTATGATCAACAAAGCTTTCTCCGGATTTCTTATTCGAATATTTCGACTCTAGTGACTACCCTGAAAAATTGTATGATTTGCATTCGAATTTACCATTTTGTACGGAACATCTTAGTGCCCCAAGTATTGAAACATGGGTTAAAATTGATGTTTTTATAACTTTTAAATTTAAATTTTATCTTACATTAAGACTGATACCAATCTGTATATACTAGCATTAAAGAATTAAAAAATATTTAGTCGTTATTTATTATTAATTTGGACGAAAATTGCAACAAAATTCCTACTTGCCAGCAAAATATTGACTCACTCTCTGCTCGTACTTTGTCAATGAAAATTGTCACAACCTATTATGAGCCTCTAGGTGAACGAACGAGAAAGCATCAGTTTCGTCTAAATCGGTAAAGGGTGTGAATGTGTCACGTTGCGTGTAACCTCCAATGTGTGATGTGGATGTGTTTGAACATAACCTCAACATTTCTTGGGGGCAAACATCCATTATGAGCAAAATAGTAACTTTTACCACCGGAAATGGAAAAAATGGGGAAGTGAAGAAGATGAAGCGCGACGTGGTGATGAATGGATGCAGATGGTAGGAGACCGTATTCGATTTAAAAGATAAGTTATCTGGAGAAGACAAAAAGGCAGTGCGATGGTTAGAAAATAATTACCATCATATTCACTATAGCAGTGGACATATCCCATTTGAGGAATTTGAAGAAGTTCTCACGAAATTTACGCAAGGTTGTGATATAATTTATGTAAAAGGAAGGAAGCCAAAAACGATAATTTTTAGAAAAAAAAAATTTAAATGTGTTGTGAAAAATGAAATCGATGAGGAAGATTACAAAAATGCTCTATTTAACAATGCATTTATCTATCGTAAACAACAACTACTTCGATCTATGAAGCATATAATTTTCACCCAAAAACAAAATAAATTGGCTCTATTGGCCGACGATGACAAACGATACATCTACCCCGATAACATTCACTCACTTCCTTGGGGGCATTATAAAATTCCGAGTGGTGAAGAAGAAGAGCCTTAAAAACAAGCGACATTATGGTTTTTGAATGAAATTGTGACTGTGACTGTATCTTGACATTTGTCTTTATTGAACTTAAATTTTAATATAGAGTTTTTTTGTAAATAGTCAATTTATGTATATATTTATTTTATAACTAATATATTATATATAATTTTGTTTACTTTTACAACTAGTTTAAGCTATTAATATTTTATATATAAATTTTTACATTTAATATAAACATTTTATTATAATTATGAGAGTATTATTTATTGTCCCTGACAAGAACTACACTATGAACATCCCTGACGCCGAGATCGACAGAGCTGCATTTTTCATTTTTAGATTTTTTAAATTTCTCGCTTATCACTGTTAGATTTTTTTAAATTTCCCGCCTTTGACTTTTAGATTTTTTAAATTTCCCGCCTATGACTTTTAGATTCAAGCCTACCATTTTTAAATTTAGCGCCATTTATTTTTAAATTTCCCGCCTATCACTTTTAGAATTCAAATTTCCCGCCATTTTTTAAATTTCCCGCCATTTTTAAATTTCCCGCCATTTATTTTTAAATTTCCCGCCGCCGCCATTTTGGATTTCAAATTTCCCGCCATTTTTAAATTTCCCGCCGGACAAGGTTAGAGGTCAGAGGTTAAATGTTAAAGGTCAAAGGTCAACGGTCAAGGTCACCGCGCATGCGCAGATCAGTG
>JAFFZR010018726.1:0-11068 GCA_018397195.1 Lethrus apterus | reverse complement strand
ATAACGGCCTTGTATTTTAAATGTTTATAATAAGTACATATCAGCAGATTCAAAAGTGTTCTATTTAATTTGACACCTATTTATATCAACCATAAGGGTCAGTTTTAAGACGGTCAAAATGTGAACGACTCCTGTTTAAATTTCGTGCTCGTTTTTGACGTCATCACTAATGCGGTCCATTCTCTTGGCAGTAGTAGAAATTTACGTATTAAAATAATTTATCACGCTCCTTCGAATGGCAAAGAAATGTTGAAACTCAAGTACAGCATTAAACATAATTCAATGCGCATAAAAAGTACCTTTTATGGAAGTTTTGATGTCTGGTGATGACAAGTCTATTTAAAATTTAAGAGAAATGTGGTTTTCTAATATTACACAATTCCTTACACACATCGCAGATATTTATTTATTTATTTTTCATTTTATCACTTTCTTTATTGTCAATTTCTCGGTGTTATTTAGTATTTGATGTTCCTAATTTTGTTGTAGCATATAATCTAACATGAATCATACGCTTCAGTAGAAGTTGTCAATTGAAATAAATTCTTGGTAAGATTATTGTGCAATTCAACTTATTTTTTACAAGATAACAATTTAACCCCCAAATTTTTAACACAGTCTCACACACAATCCGATCAACCTCTTCACGAAATATTCTTGTTCGTCTTCATTCACTTCATTTTAAATTAATAAATTATTCTAATGCATTTATAAAATCCATATCAAGATGCCGTAAGGCAAACTTATTATAGGAGGTAACAAATACCTCAAAATTAAAGCGTTAAATATTTTGGAAAACTAACTGTGGTGTTCTTTCATTTCAGTGTTACCAACTATTTTCTCACGAATTTATCGGTGGCAGATCTTTTAGTTGCCCTGATCAGCATACCCAATGGAGCATGGCAGGCTTATTCCCACGTTTGGTATTTTGGGAAAGTTGTTTGCAAGGTCGGAAAATACATGCAATGTAAGTACTTCTTTTAATTTATCTTTTAATACAAATCATCGATATTTTTCCTATAAACAGAGTGAGTTGCGAAAACCGATTTACAGAGATGCCAGAAAAACAAATAATGTAATAAATGATAATTGTTTCTATGAAATTGACGTTGACAATTATTTTAATTAATTAATTAATTTGCTTATGAATCATCTAATATTTATATAATATTGTTAAAAAGTGTTAAACAACTATTATTGAAAATTGGCATCTTATTACTTATTATAATTACAATTATTATAAATTGATATTTTTGTTTAAAATTCTATATATTTTAATGACTTGAATTACCTCAAAAATAACACATTTTAAAATGTTTATTTATGTTAATTTAATTACTACGATAGAAAGTCGTTCATCTGGATAATATTCTTTTTTTATATAGCATTAGTTTACGAGTAAACGACGACAATAAATCTTCATTTTGTCTGCAACAGATATTTTGATTATAGGAAGCCTTAAGAATGAACTGAGAGAGTTTTAATTTAAAAGAAATACTTTCTGGCGAGCCAGCTGTTCCTTTTTATAAACTTATACAATGATTCACATTTATAATGATTGAAGTGTATTCACTACAGTCAAGAAAGTGTAAGAATCATAAATACATACTATTTAGACATTTAACGTCCTTAACGCTATTGCGGATATAAAATAAATATATAAATATTTAAATAAATCATAAGATTTTAATGGAAAATTTAAGAAAATTTAAGAAAATGATATTAAAAAATTTTAATTAATTAAATAAATAAAATATACAGGTCGACCTTGATAAACACTACGAACTACTTTTTTCTTGAATTATTTAATATACAAAATTAAATTATAAATTAAAACAAATGAAAAGTTAATATCACGTCGAAAGTATAACGAATAACATTTATTTATAGAAGAAAATGTTTTTATAACGCCTTGTATAACCTTGTCACACAAAATAATCATTAAGAACCTTCATAAAGCTGCCGTAAAAATGAACTAAAAAAGAATGTCCGTAATAGCACGTTCGTTCTTTTGAGAAAATTATGAGGATAGTTAATAAAAGTCAATAAAAGGCACTTAAAATATAACAACAACGACACAAGTAGACTTCTTTTTCCTCGTCGCTTTAAAAGAACATCATCTGCTGTTGATATCATCTACAAAAAAAAATTTTATTTTTGTTTTTATTTATATATTAAAACGAGAATTTAATTTCATTGCAAATTCCATGATAAAATATTAAATAAATGCGTAATGGCTTATTAACTGTAATAACCTATTGAAGCTCGTCATTTTGTTGAATTATTATAAAGTTTTGGCTTTGCCAACAAATCATATTAACCCAAGTCAAATATGCGTCATGTGTTTCAATTTAACAGCGTCTACACATAAATTATGTGTATAACAATGGAGAACGGGCGAACAACAACCAACACCAAAGTTTCAAGCTTGATTTGTAAATAAAACGAACTTTAGATCTTACATTTTAATTATGCACACAACTGTGTTATAATTTACTTGCATTGTGAAGAAATTAAAGTCCAATCTTGAATTTAATAACATTACTATGTATACATTCATAAAATTTAATATTCAACAATTCAAATTATTTATTAATGTATTATTAAGTTGATTATTAATTAATTAATGTCTATTGAAAGATATAATGAGTTGGCATATCCATATGCTTGATGAAAAAATATTAGATATTCAGGACAAAAGATAATTATATTTATTATAGTATATTGCTCATCTTCAACAGCTTTTCGTGACATTTTCTTCATCCAGCTTCATGCACTTTTTTTCCATATTTCTGTCCTCTTCATTATCTCAACTTAATTTATGCCTTTTCCAATTTCATACATCTTTATTCTCCCCTTTCTCCACTTCATTTCCAATGTCTTCTTCTCGTCATTCTCCCGCAAGTAAATGATATGTTCTAAATGCTATCACATAAACAATACAGAATTTAATGATATTAATTAATTCTTCCTACGTTCTTCCCACGACTCACCTATCCAGTAATAATATATAATTAAATCAATAAATAATACCACTGTATGTTCGGATAAAGAATCAGTTAACCGATCTCGCCCCCATTTCCATTCAAACATGAGCCTTGCTTTTGAAATAGGTAACTTTTCTGATAAATTAAAAGAAGCTCAAAATAAGTTCATTATTGCTACGATTTTTGAAAAAGGGAAAAAATGTCAGTGGTAATTAGAACACACTTTAAAGAAGATCAACTAGCTGATTTTAATGTAAACTCAACTCTAAAGAATTAAGAAATTCAAGAAAACATAATAAAATGTAAGATCAATGGAACAAATTTATTTATTTATTAAAAAGTAAATATTTGTCATGTTCTTTTAGATGAAGGTAATGATAAACGCGGCACTACAGACTAAAAGATATTATTATTATAATGTACGATTCTTAAATAATTCTTAAAGAAGTTTACTTTTGATCGTTTGTTCTCAAAATATTGACTTTGGACCCATTAATTACACTAGAATTATTCTAGAATATAAAACTAATATAAAAACAATTTTCTTTGGATATTTAAACTTTTATTACAAATATTTTTTAGATTTTTTAACTGTATATGCAGACGAAATGATTTGTAGCAACTAGAAAGTTCTTATCAGCAACGAAAACAAAGTATATTTAAATAATTACAGCAAAAAACCCACCATATTTTGAATTCATACTTGAATATGGTTCATAAAGACTACAAACCTTACGTACATGAAATATCTTACAACGAGCGCGGCTTTATACATTAAATTTCCAGAATAATTTTAGTGTTCTTTGACGTACGCATCCGTTACAAAACAAGGAGGAACGGAAATGATGCCTAGATTGATGAATTCTCCGTTGCTGTCATACTCTCGTATTTCCTTCCTTCATTTTCGTCCCTCTTGTTGAAACAGCGATCGATCATGAAGTACACTGTTTCCACAAATGTTTCGTCTATTAGTTATGCAAAGAAATAATCGCGTCGAACGGGGCACCGTTCTCCGTCAATTAGACACTGATTAAATATATGCCAACAAACTTTCTATCTGTTTTGTGTTCCTTTCAGTTTCAAGATCCGTTATTTATTTGATTTTCCAATCATTTTTATAATGTATGTATATAGCTATATTTGTTTATACGCAGAGAAAAATTACGTACGATGAATTATTATAGCCATATTTCTAATTTTTTTCTTTTATTTAAACTATACAGTTTTGAAGCCTATAATAATCTAAACATTCTAACGTATCTCAGACTGCAAATAAAATATTGTTATAAACATTGATATAGAAATAAGTAGAATAATAATTGTGAAGACTTAATATATTTAATTATAAAAGAGAGAGAGTTTTCTTGTAAAAGCTTTAGTTCCCTTTTCCCACATCGTTTGTTGCATTCGGCCTTTAGCGTTAAAGGACCGATTAGGAGTTGAGTATCATTTGAATATTTTGGTAATACACCACATATTGTTAAAGGATAATTTAAACACTGCATTAGTTAAAACTCCCTTTAAAGACGTTGATAATACCGGCCGTAATAAAGTAAAAACTACAGTAAGTAAAACGACATAATACACAAGTAAAGCCCGAAATGTGTTGCACAAAATTTAAAGACGTGCATTTTAAAATCGTTTTAAAACACTTATTCATTAAAGTAACAAATTTCAATTAAAATAATTGGCACTAAATAAATTCAATAAAACTTTTTACAATAACTTTTTTTATTAAACTGCAGGCTTAAGACAAATTTTTATTTCTTTATTTTTTATTCATTTCAAAAGTTTTACGTAGCAACTCGCTGGTAAAATAAACCTTGCTGGAAAAAAATATCAAAATTATTAAAACAACTTTACGTTGACACAGAACACACACGATTTTATTTCTGAAATGTATATACGTTTTTCTAAAGCTTTCGATTGAGAGTTTTATGTTCCTATTGACCCAGTGATTGTTAAATTGAGTTTTGAACACTGACCGATAGAAGAAAGCAAACGTTAAAGCTCCATTCGTTATTTAACAAAGTGTTCTGAAACTGGCGACCTTATCCGACCCAAGATGCGATTTAATGCGGTCCGCGCCCGGCTTATTTTTATTTGATAGAATTACGACCCCCCGTTACTTGTAAATAATTTACCTTTGTACGAAAATACGAATTATAATTCTTGGAAATTATTGTTTTCGGAAGGTGAATTATGTAAGCAATAATTTCCAAAAATATTAATATTATTATAAATTCGAATTTCATGCAAATTTTATTTATACTTCGACCATTTTGTTTTGCTAGCTATCCTTCATTTATATTTTTATAGTAATTACGTAATAATTTTTTTTTTAGGTGTTTCCGTAGCTGCGAGCGTGTTTACAATCTCGGCAATGGCGATAGATAGATATTTCGCAATTACACAACCATTTGGTTTAGCAAGATGTTTCTACTTGAACAAAAGGACCGCCGTTTGCATCATATGTTTCATATGGTTAGCTTCTATGATTACGTTTTTACCAATTTTAATCGTCTGCGAATTACAAACAGAAACCATTCTCGGAAGAGATTTAGCCTATTGTTATGAAAATTGGTCAGATATGGAACTATATTATCCTCGATACGTTTTTGGAATAGTCTGCTTTGTAGTCATGTTTGCAATTCCAGGTATGTATAAATAACTAACTACATAAGCTTTGTGGTTGTAATTTAAAACCGATGAAAGGGATCCTGATTCGTTGTTTAATTAATATATCTTTAAATTTAAATAAATCAACATTTTAGAAGTAATACAATTCCAGAATATACAAATAATTTTGTATTTGAGAACCAAAAATCGATTTTTAAAAACTTTCTTATTACAAAAATATATGACACAAACTGTGTTTAATGAATTAATTAATCTTAAGTATCATTCATACTTAAATATTTTTAATTACAAGTAGTAATTATAAATTACTTTACTAAATAGTAACACAACACAAAAACAAAACTGTGCACAAATATTTTCATGAATTTATTTAGTCTAATTAGCTATGAGGTAGAATGGTAGTAATTCATATTACCTGACTATTAATTTATATTGCCTCCTTAATATCGGGAGTAAAGTAACAATAAATAATTATATGGACTTATTGGTAGCAAGGATAATTTAGGTTAAACGTGTTGTCTTGGAGGTTATTACTTTGTGTGTACACATTTACATCATCAATGAAACTGTAAACATTGAGTTTATTACTTTATTGGATGATACTTCTGAGCAAAATCAAACTATTTAATTATTATTATTTATAAGACATTAATGCCCAGTTGCACCAATCCACGATTAATTAACCCGTATTACTTTCATAGAAACCATTGTCACGACTATTGTTATAATAATTGTTCCTATAGAAAATAATCGGAGATTAACTAATTTGCGTTGGTGCAACTCGGCCTAATTTCGAATGTTACAAACTTGTATGTATCCTTCATTGTACAACAAAATTGCAAATATTGCAGACAACAGTTTAATATAATAAGTTTATACACTTCCTTTGTGTCCGTGGATCGTTGTTGTTACTTAATGAAACTGTTTTTACAAACAAATTTTTGTTTTAATGTGACAGTTTCCTTAGTAACAACCGTAAAATTAATTGCTATATTCGTAACTCAACAGTTGACAGTTTATCGTGGCCTAATTGCATAAAATATATCTAAGTTGCATGGGCATTTTTCTTTTCCATTAACGAACCACGTTTTTAGTTTTTTTCATGTTGATAGAGGAGGCTAGATAAACGAGATAACGTCAGTATAACTACATATAAAATTGCAAAAGTAAAATTTTATTTGAATCCCATTGAAAATTAAAATATCTATTCTAATTAAATTTTTAAGCCTGTGAGCAGCTCATTAAATCATATCTTACATTCTGCCGTATGCTAACGACATATTGGATTTTATGTAGCAGGCGTAGAATGTCATGTAAATCAGGAGCGGCCAACAAGTTGATCGCGAAATGATTTTCTGTCGATCGTCCAGCATTACTCCTTTGTACACTACCTTTTGAATTTTAATTACGGAGCGAACCCAGCCCATACAACCATCGAATCTTCGAATCTAAATCCCAAAATTTTAAAAATTGTAGTCTTGAATTTCAGTTTCGGAGCGAACCCAACCCACACAACTCATTAAAAAAAAAAAAAATAGTCGGTCATATACAGAGCGGACAGTAGTATCAGTAGTATCGTTATTAGTCATCCGATTTTCAAAATCCAAAAACCGCATTGAATTGTTCAAAGCTCGCTATAACCTGGCAGTAAATAATATGTTTTACTTTGAATTGCCACTGACCAACGATTGTCAACTTTTTTTTTTAAATGGCTACATAACTTTTTTTGGTTTTCTTTTCCGAATTCGACTTTTTTTTCTGAACACAAACGATATAATAAAATCATATTTTGCTTGAACCCTGGCGGTAAAAATCAATTAAAATGTGATCACGGTGAAATGCAATGCATAATATTGTTATAACAAATCTTTGCTGCATGCATCGATTTTCCAAGATATTCTTATTAAATGAATATTAATGAATAGATTTGCTTGTGCTTGTATTAGTGAAAATAAATTGATAGCCAATCAGTAATTTACTCCTCCGAATTTACGAACGTAGTATAGCATTGATTTCACATGTATTTTAAATTAAATACCCCCATCCCGCATTTTTCCAATATAGCTTTTTTCCAATCTGTTAGATGGCGCAAAACACGGGTCTCAATCCTAGTAACAGAGATGCCTTTCTATCCTGTATAGGTTATTATTATCTATGCTACGTTGTCCCGAGTCATTCCTCCTAAATCAAGTAGCAAGTCAACCAAAGTAGCAAATATAATTTATGTAATATTGTCTAGTACACAGTGATTCTAAATGATTGTCTCTTGAAAATGATGAACGATATTCTATGGTACTGGCCCTTTTTTCTCATCTAGGCAGCATGTCAATTTTACATTAACTGACATTTAATTAAAGTAATATTTGGAGTGTTCTACCTACTCGCGAACGGGTTACATTTTAAAAATTTATTATGAAACTATTTCAATAAAACATTTGAACGTTTTTATTTCAGATAAATATAATACAATCTCAACTTTTATCAGCTTCCATAAGCTTTGGTGCCATTATATACGTCAAAAATTACAAGTCATTTCACGTTCAATAAATTATTATGAATAGCTGATTTTGACCTTAAAAGGTAAAATTACAACAAAAATTTATTGAAAAATTTTTGTACTACATTTATCTGACCAGGACTGTATATATTTATTTATACAAGGTATTGAGCGGTTAGTTTGGTGAAACATTTGCAATAAGCGACACAGGTAGTCATTTAGATTCACTCTGTATAAAGAGGTGCATATTTCTCAATTAATTTGAAAACCGCTTATAAGTTTATGTAACCGCACTTTGCCCTTTTCAAAATAATATAATGGTATATTATGTTAGTCGTCTCCTAGTGGTGATGCCGAGATATAAGTCCAAAGTTCCTAATCCCATTGCTAAAAGATCTAATTCGACAAAAATTTAATTTAATTTTTGTGTTAATATAAAATTAAAATAATTGTATTCTTTCGAAATACGTCATCGGTTCATAAATAAACTTTTATCCACAATTTTGCCAATAATTTTCAAAATATTTGGGACCGGATCCATTCAAGAATTACATTTTTTAAAATTTTTTTAATTATTTACTAACAAGATTTTTTTAGGTTTCTTGATGTTATGGGCCTATTCTATGATGGGGAAAAAATTATGTTCCGGAAGACCTCCATTTGATAACAACGAAGGCAGTATAAGTACGCAACAGGTGGGTTATCCTAGTAAGTTAATATTTGAATTTTTAATAATTTCGTGGAAAATCTTATACGTTATACATTCACGAAATCAAATTTATTTAGATTGATTGTAGAATCGAGTGGAATATTACAATTTTTTGCATTTTAATTGGTAGAAACTACAATAAATTATATTATTGGTTAAAGTAAAATTCCTTATAATAAATCTTAAGCAACAGTACAATCTTACTTCCTCTTGCATTGAGCACACAACATACTCATAATAAAGTTAGTTTCTGTATAAGTTCCATCACCACTACGACTCTTGTGAGTGGTCAGTGGTCAGTGCTTCGCAACGTCGGTTTTTGGTTCGCTTATCATATGTAAGTTTTCGAAACAATGCAATGTAAACTACATACGATAAACAGAGTATGTGGCTCTCTTTCGTCAAACTGATGTTTGCAATTGTTTGATCATACAAATTATAAATTGTTTATTTTGTTAAAAAAATTGATAAAAATTAATTTTTGCTTTGTAAGTAGTTTCATTTAAATTTGAATTAACGGTCTAAAGCTTCGTTTGTATTAATTTATAGATAAATATGAAATCCAATAACGTAATCTTAATTAATTGTTTTTAGCAGACTATTTAATAAAAAATAAACACCGAGTGAAAACCTTAACAAATTTTCTACGCTAACGATACTGCGCGTATTGTACGGATACGGGCACCAATTAAAAAAATTTCAATGAAAAAAATTTTAATTTCGTGAATTAAATTTTTACCGTTAAATCAATTTGTATTTCAGTGGGAAACCAACGTAAACTTTTATGCATTGTGTTTTTCGCAACATCGAATAAGAACGAAAAACTCAATTGTTTAACGTATCGTTAAATTACAACGTGCGTTCAACTTAAATCCATCTATCGAATGTCATCCATCCAACTCGCTGGAAACTTGCTCAAGAATTAAACCATGCGTTGAATGATGTAACTTACGGATCCTCCTCAATTACTTCCAAACGAACAGTCGAAGCTAAACACATTCCACGAGCTTCGTGATCATCGAGTACTGTATTTATACAACTCCCTGCGAATTCCGCATATACACGAATAATTTAACTTATTTGTAACAAACAATATTACAATCTTCATATGTTTGAAATCCATGCAATCTGACGTATTCAAGAACATCAATAGCGCAATTTGTTACTATTAATTTATCGTGTTTGTAGATATGACATTAAATAAAAACTAAATCCACAAAAATGAACTGTTTAAAATTTAATTTAATACAAAAAATTTAACTCCACGTACATAATATTTAAGTAATTTTTGAAAATCTGTGCCTTGGTATGTAACTCGTTTAAGGATATCTAAGGATAAAGTATAGGAATATCTTCTTATATCTGTTAAATTAAGATAAAACTTACAAATTGTGTTTTTCTCATTATTTTGTGTTTTTTTCTGCATTTAAAATCCAATTTCATTATCAATTTTCATGTATCATCACAAATTTTACTATTTTCATTACAATGAAATCGAATTACATGTTTATCACGGAACTTTGCTTTGCCACATAAGACGGTTTATTACAAATAGCATGCATCTCAAGGTATTCATGCAAACATGAATTCAAAGTACTCTATGAAGCTTCTCTTAACTTCTGTTTTAACAATATAGTTCATAATTCATCTTTCTTGGATTGCCAAAGTTTCTTGCAATTTCATTTTACGACTCCTTGATGCTGTGCTAAAAATTACATTTATGTAAATAATGTGCATACTTGAATTACACGTAAATTAGATGAAAACTTAAGGAATGAGAACGTTTATGACAAACAGAATTACAATTTTATTTATAACACTAGCTGTACTCGGCCGCGCGTTGCTGTGCACAGTGGTCCCACCGTAGGTTATAGCCCGAATATCTTCATGATTGAATTAAGACGTCAAACTTCGTTCAGTAAGCCACTAATAGACATACTAAATGCAAGTGTAAAAGAAATTTCGATACCAGCATAAATTCATTTATTTTTTCACATCTAAACTGAGTGCATGTTACTAATGCTCCGTAGTGTTGTCAGTGCGCTAATTAGTTACTTTGTTTACATAGCTAAATTCTCAGAATTCCTTTTTTTGTTCAAGTGTTTTTGTAATGGACTTCAAAAATGAAGGTACATACAATATTTTAAACACATTTTTATATTAAATATAATCTTTCACATAAAGTTACAAGAGGGATAAGGTACTTCATATTTTAGATTTCATGTATAGTTTTAT
>JAFFZR010018722.1:0-11230 GCA_018397195.1 Lethrus apterus | reverse complement strand
CAATAAAAATATGTCTGACATTTACAACGAAACTGTGGCCTAATTAAAAAAATTTTTAAACTATCATTCTGGTTTTATAAATTTTATTGTAATCGCAATGAAAATAAATACAGGAGGACGTTCCATTCATGTCTTCCTTTTTGTCCAATATATTTCCTCTTTGTCGATGATTCCCATATTTCTTATACATAATTGTGTAAGACTTTTAAATGGCATTTACCTCCAATAATTCCTATATATATAAGCTATAAACATTTCCGCTGTGAAGCCCGGTAAGCATTACTCGCTCACAATAGCACTGACGCACTGACGACGGGTAATAACCGACCAACGTTGGTCTGCGGATATTAACGATTAATTGAGCGAGTGTATCAAGGGGAATGATTATAAAAAAAAACACCGGAAAATATTCAGAATTCCCCCTAACTTCCAAGTATGTAATATTAACACCATTGCGGCGATAAGTACTGATCTTGAACTTTATTATTATTATTTCATAAATTTGCACAAAAAAAGTCGTGCATTGTATGCAGTCGAAGAGAAATTCTCATTATTTCAAAACATCTCAGTATATCAGTGTATAGTTAATTAGTGTAACCCATTTCCGCTAATGAGTGTGTGTTACAACTTCATTATGGATTAGTTATTATTGTGATTGTGTACCGGAAATCTTTAATAGACTATGCGTTTAATTATGATTAAATTTAGGACAATTCCTTAGTATTTCTAATATTTCTATTCTTTATATTCTTTATATTTAAGTACTGATTTATTATCATCTTTTATTAAGTTATGGTTTCAGATTTTAGTGCTATTTGTATTTTTTGTGTTTATGTTGTTATACATTACAAAAGTAAAAGCAAAATTTAAGAGATACCGGTTTTATTACAAACATATCGCCAATTAATAAAAACTTTCTTAAATTTTACCGTCAACTTAATGGTTTCTTTGACTTGGCCCGTAAATACTTTCACGTGCTTTTTTAATACGTTTATAAATTTGCTTGCAAGTTTCTACAATTTTTTTTTTTTTATGATGATTAATTAAGAAAATTGTTTACAGCCTGCACCTAGATCGAAAGACTTGGACACGACAGACGGTACGAGACCGAGATTCGTCGCGGTTACTGCTTTGGAAGATGTCCAAGCTGTGCGTTGTGCTGAATTTCACCCTGGAGGTCAACTGTATGCTGTCGGGTCAAATTCTAAAACATTACGAATCTGCGCCTACCCAAAACTTAATGACGTCAGGTAAGGAAACTTACATGTTAAGTGTGTTTTTAAGTATACGGTTTGTCCAAGATCGAGTGGGATTGCATGGGTAACTTTCTTATTATTGAAGATGGAGATTTGGTTAAATGGGCAATGTTTTGCAGTTTTATATGCTGATTAAAATGTAAAAACAGTTAATTTTGCTGGTATTTTTTATTCAATCATACGTTATCTTACATCGTTGAAAATAGAATAAAAAATTCTATTCAGTAACCTAAAAATCCAATATGGCGCCCATTTAACTTAAGGAAGTTGATACGAGCACCACAAAAGCAGCCATCTTGAATTTTTGTTCGATAACAATTTTAAATTGGTCTCATCGAATACAGTGACTTTCTTATGAAACTTTTTTTCGTATCTCTTATACTTACGAAGATATTTAACATAAAAGAAAATGACAGTTTTCAGTTTTTTTAAAATAACTTCTGACGGGTTCGACATTTTGAACTTTTTCAAACAGATTTTGAATCAGCATACAAAACTGCAAAACATTGCATATTTAACCAAATCTCTATCTTCGATGATAAGAAAGTTACCCATGCAATCCCACTCGATTTGGGACACACTGTATCATTCAGTATTGACATGGCATTTTTGTGGGTAAAATTGTTCGCTTGCTGAAAAATATAATGCGTTAGAGAATTTTGTGATTTCATATGCAGCTGTACTTAAGATACAAAATTTTTCTACATTCAAAAGTCTCCTAAGCCATTTAAATATTTATGTGTGTAGGGGGAGGGGTGCTGGCCCGACTGTGTCTTAAGCCCGCTTGTCATGACTGCGGAGCACCTTTTTAAGTGACACTTTGATGAAAATTAAAAAAAAAATTTATGTATTCCTGAACACAAAAATAAACAAACATAATTCTTCTAAAACTGTATGTTATTTGTTATCTTCTTTATAGGGAGGATCATCAAACATACCAACCAATGGTTTTGTTCAAACGAACGAAACACCACAAAGGCTCCATATATTGTCTTGCATGGTCGCCAGTTGGTGACCTAATGGCCACCGGTTCGAATGATAAAACCGTTAAATTGATGAGGTTTAATGCAGACACTTCAAATTTAGAAGGTGAAGAAGTAGAATTAACGATGCATGATGGTACGATAAGAGATCTGTGTTTCTTGGAAGATACCTCTAATAAATCTAGTTTGCTAATATCTGGAGGTGCAGGAGATTGTAAAATATACGTAACCGATTGCGCCACCGGAACACCTTTCCAAGCACTAAGCGGACATACGGGACACATTTTATCCCTTTACACTTGGGGCGGCGCTATGTTTGTGAGTGGATCGCATGATAAAACTGTACGATTTTGGGATTTAAGAACGAGAGGTTGTGTAAATATGGTAACTCCGGTCACGGTACCGGGAACAAGACAAGGATCACCTGTCGCCAGTTTATGTGTTGATCCTTCGGGTCGCCTTCTAGTTTCCGGGCATGAAGATAGTTCTTGTGTCCTCTATGATATAAGAGGTGGTCGCAATGTTCAGTGTTTCAAACCACATTCCGCTGATACTAGATCTATCAGATTTTCACCTTCTGCGTACTATTTGCTAACCGGTGGTTATGATAATAAACTGGTTCTCACGGATTTACAAGGTATGTTTAATATGTATTTAATTAATTTATTGTTTTAATTAAAATTACCAATAGAGGCTCATGGCTTGTATAGATATCATTCCATGTTTCTTACCTTTTGCTTTTTCTGACCATCGAATGATATTTATTCACCTCAAATCTTTTTCAACTTCATGTTCCCGTTGGTCCCTCGATTTTGGTCTTCTCCATGCTATGCTGTGTTTCATTAGAAGTTCAAATATCAAGCATTTCTTTTTCAATTTCTCTTAGCTTCCAAAGTATATTTATAATGCTTATTTTATTTCCTAAGATTATATTTTGTACAATTAATCAGAATATCAGAATAATCATTTTTTATTCAAACTTAATGATATAAACAAATATTTTTGTTTAGTTTTTTTTTTTTTTAATTTGAACAAATTCATATTCATTGCTTTATTGTTTTATTTTTGTTTTATAGGTGACTTGACATTGCCATTACCAAGTGTCGTTGTAGCTCAACATCAGGATAAAGTTATATCCGGACGCTGGCATCCCACCGAGTTCTCATTCCTGTCAACCTCTGCCGATAAAACAGCTACATTATGGGCTTTACCACCGATCTAAGAATTTAGTCTTAATGTTATTATTATGTAATTATGTAAGTCTGAACTAATGGAGATGTTAAGAATTAATCTGAAATTGGTTTTTCATTTGTGTTTTGTAAAAAATAGCAATCTCAGCCCTGGCTGAATCTGAAGTAACTGTGACTGCACACTATACAACTTTGAATGTTTTAATCAACCGTACATTGAAATATATCCTTAACTCGGTTATTTATTTGTATACATATAAAAATAGATTTTAATTTTATTTTCTTTAGATTAACGTTTTTTTTTATTATTCTTTTGACCGATTTTGTAATCTTTTATCATGTTTTTTTTTTTTTTTGAAAGATGTAATAAATATTTTTTTATTGTTGATATATATATTATTTTCAAAAAGATAACTAAGACCCGTACTCCACTTGAAAATATTTGACTTGATCGACGTACAATTTGGCAATGTACACTTAAATTTTCAGTATCAGGTTTAAATTTCTACCATTGTTTTACAAGGGCTTTTTTGATATATGTATAATGTATATATGTAGTTTATATAGCTTACATCCTGTATAATATATAATAGTGCCCTTTATAATTTCATTACTGATTATATTTTTGACATATTCAATCATATATACATATATTATTCTATATACACTATAATCTATTAATGATTATTATAATTTTCGCATAATAAAGAGCCTGTTTCTGATATTTTTTGCTTTAAATATGTCCATTAAAAAAATCCTTTATTGTCAAGAGCATAATTTCTATATCACAAAATTCCCCCAAAAAAATATGGGTGTATGTATTTAGAATTTAGTTTTTGCACAGTTTATGCTGAGAAGAAGGATTGTGTTAAACAAGAATAATTTTTTATTACAATATCTTATTATTATTGTATCATATATATTAGTCTTAATTTATAACAACAAAACTTAATCAAATAACAATAAACAGAATAATAAATTTAAAAAAATATTCGTTTCTTCACTTTTTCCTGCAAAAAAACTTAATCAAATAACAATAAACAGAATAATAATTATTTTAAAAATGTTCATTTCTTCACTTTTTCCTACAAAAATGTATGAAAATCAATAATGTTTGAAAAAATCAGGAAGGTGTATCTAAATTTTCTATATTATCATAGAAAATTATAATTTAGTTTTTTTGACATAGCTATGGCCTTCAAAAATTAATGGTCGTTAAGCCATGTTCGAGATAACTTTAAAGTAAGGATAATGATAGATCGGAGCATGTTAAGAACGCTCAGAATGATCTGTTACTGTTACTCTGAGAGCAATGAAAAACGCAATTGTACGTTTTAAATGTCGGTGAATAGTGAGTTGGGGTTGTAGTAGAAGAATGTTTAAATTAAAAAAGTTTAATCACCTATGCTTCATTCTAAATTCATCCATGGTCATTGCACCTTCTGTACTACTGTCACTCATGTAATCAGCTTGTCTTTTTGGTGGTAGATGTCTACATAAGAGAATTTTGTCAAGTCTTAATTTCCTTTCCAAAATAGTACACTCCAACGTTTTGCTTTCGAAATCTATTTTAAGCTGTTTAATTTCTTCAGAACATTCATCATTTTCTTTTAGAATCTGTTGAAATTGAGTCTGATATTCTATTAATTTTTCATTGTATAGCTTCTCTTCATTAACCACTATTTCCATTTCAAGTTTAAGGGCATTTATTTCTTCAGATATTTTTTTACATTTAGAATTAGTATCGCCTAGCAACATTTGTAAATCATTTTCGGTTTTGTTTATTTCACGTTCATTTTCAAGTGCGTTTTGTGATTTTTTAATTTCAATGTCATTTAACTTTACTTGTAGGTTTATCAGCTCGTTGTAAACACATGGCATTTGCATTGCAAGGGCCTGAATTGAAGTTTGTTCAGTTACCAATGAATCATTAAGCTCTCTTTGTAATTTTTCAATTTCGAATTCTAATAATTCGTTAGTAGATATTTGTAATTGCAGTTTGTTATTTAATTCGTGAAGATCCTGAAAAAAAACGTTTAAAATCTTTAATAATGTGTTTGAATATATACCGTTTCCATTTGTTGTTTTAGTAGCATTACTTCGTTATATTTATGTTCCTTTTTTGTTATAGAATTGTTAATATCATTAATATCATTGAACTTATTCTTTTCCTCAATAAAATTGTTTTCGCTTTCATTAATTTTTTCTTCTAACTGTAAGCATTGATCTTTATAAAAATGTAATTGTTCTTCATTCTTCTTTATATCAATGCTAATATTTTCAAGAGCTTTGTTTTCTGTTGACAATGTTCCTTGCAAGTTTTCTGTTTCTTCATTCGCATTCCGATATCTATAATGAGAAATCTACTATTAGTATATCAATAATTTGTTAAATTTCACGAAATATGTATAAAGCTTACTGTATTTCCATTTCTTCTATCGATCCCTTTAAGACTGCAATTTTGTTTTCATACATGATGTTTGAATTATTAACATCTGTTAATAGTGAATCTTTGCATTGTTTTCTTTCAGAGTATTCAGCCGATAATTTATGGTTAAGACTTTTTATATTTTCCAAGTTGAGCTTCAATTCACAACAATTATTATTCATTTTTTCAATGTGTTCGTAAATGTTTTTCAACTCAATTTCTTCTGTTTCAAATAACGTTTTGGAAGAAATCAAATTTGTTTCAATTTCCTCCAAAACATTTTTATATAACTTTTCGTTACCGTCTATAGCATCTTGAATTTTCCCGATTTTATCTTCCTGAAACATTAATTGCTCATTTGACTTTATTTTAAACTTATTAAATTCATCGGTAAAACTAGACAAATTTATTTCACATTCAGTTCTGTCCTTTTCACAACTTTTTAGAGAATTTTTAATGTCACAGGTTGATTCATATGTACGTTGTGATAATTCACGTAATTTTTGAAGTTCATGAGAAGCACGTGTTTTATAGTGTACTTCCAGACTTAAATTATTTGCCGCAATTACTTTCAAGTCCTCATATTTTTTGGTTTGTTCCATTGCTTTGGCTTGTTCTGCTTTTAACATCTTTCCTTCTTTACGGACTTTTTCAATTATTTTTCTCTGAAAGAACAAGATTTCCGTATGAAGTTAGTTCAATGTAAATGTACATTCTCACAATGTTACTGAAAAGTTCTGTGAGCACATCGTATAGTGATAGCCCCATTACACTTTATATAGTTTAATTAATGTAAGATTTCTAGCTTGTAACCAAGAGTTACAAGAAACAAAAAATTGTGTTAAAGTGTGACTTTTTACTCACTTGACATTTTTGCTGATCTCTTTTCGCTTCATCAAATGTATTTCCTACGTCGACTGGTTTGGTATTTGTAGAAGACATGTTTGATCAATAAAAACTTAAGTCTAACAATTTCTAATGTTATAAACGTTATAGAATTCTTTATCAATAATAAATTTTACAACCATATTTGACATAAGCAATTGTTAAATCATGGCATTCTTGTTCATGAAAAATATAAAAATTGCCATTATTCTTCACCAGGGGGTGTTTTGTTGAATACGCAAAATTATCGTTTCCTATTAGCTATTGGTCATTTAGTTTGGGGTATATTTTATGGTCCATTTTAGTGGTGGTGTACGGCAAGGATTTATACTTTTTTTAAGTCTTGATTTCAGCATTAATTGTACTTTGTCACAATTTGCTACCCACATGTATAGTCGCAAAACCTAATAATTAGATTTGGTTATTTAGGCGTTTAGTTATTTGTGAAAAAATTGGGGCACAATTTTAAATGTAATAACTACAAGACTTCCACAAGATGTCAGCAGTAGCATCAATAATTTCAATTGTTAGTACTAAACGTCATTGCTAGATGGCCTAAATGTACCCAGAGTTTTCAGTTTAAAAGCCAAAGTAAACAAATTAAAAGTTTTTGATGTTTGAACCAGTGTTTCGCGAAATTGTGTGTGTATCTCCGTTCATGTGTGCGATTGCATTCGCTTAAAAGTGACATTTCATAAGTCGTCGCAAAAGAATCATTTAATTTGGACAAGTGTCGGAAGAAGTGAGGTTATTATTTGGACACGTGCTGAATTTTAAAAGGTAATATTACAAACAATATAGAATATATTTGGCTCATACAAGTCTGTAAGTAGTAAATATAGAAGTCATTTTAAATTACTCGTTGCTGACTTCTGACAGGAATTATTATTGAAAATAACACTGAACAATATTCGTGTTTTCGATTTTAAAAAATTTGACGTTTATTTAATTTAATTGTGTGGTGCTATATTCGGCGTATTTCTAATTCGATTATGAAACCGTTGAAAAGCAAAAGCCGGTAAAAATAAACTACACATACACCCATACACGTAATACAACACTAGTTAAATGTAGATAGATGTCTTCACTATTGTTTAGTGTATTTTGCTGGAATTTATCAGCGCTAACCTAATAGTAAGGTCAGATTTCACGATTTCATGTTCGTAGATCGTTTAATATTATAACAATCATTAATTCATATACGGTGTGATTCTTAGATTATGATCATCCACACTTAATTGAAGATGATTTTAAATGTATTAATTTAACTTTAAATACATTTCTCATCGTTGCAATAATAATAATTACATTGTGTAGTTGTCGTTGATTTTATTTCTTGTGTGTTGAAGAAATTCTCTTTGTTCCTTGTTGCTTCTTTATATTTCTGCAAGTCACCAACATTTTATATGTGTAAGTCAGGAAAAAAAAATAAACTATAGTTAACTTTTCACTATAAATTTTTTCCTGTGAGGTAGAAACTCATGGCGCCAAATTTAAATTGCGCTGTTGTGATTGGTTAATACTTGGTACGATTTACATTCAAATATTTGAAAATCCTGCCAAACAGGTTGTGTCAATTCTATTTAACTGTCAATCGTTTTTCTCTTAAATTGTTTAGTTATTGTCGTCGATTTTAGTTATTTTTTAAAGGCAAAGAATCAATGCATGATTGTAAAAATGACCAATAAAAACGTCGCTAAAGCAACGTTACTAAAATGTAGTTATTGGAAAAATGACCAACAGTAACTCTTAAAAGAGTTAAGTATTTAAGCAAATAAATATAAACTCATCAAGTGTAGCAAATTGCCATCTTATTTATAAACATTTAAGAAAAGCGTCGAATAAAGATACATATTTAGCGGTTAATAATTGGCTAATACGCTCGCATTTTTTGTTCTATTTTGGGTTTATGTCGTGTATCAACTTGAAATTTCATAATCTACAGCTGTGCATTTGGAGATAAGTCTCAGGAATGGAGCAGTTGGTTTTACTGATCACATGTATGTTCTGAAATCTACAGGCTAATAGCAGTCAGTCATGGTTTAACTTTAAAAAATGTACATAAATTATTTTGGATTGTACCCAATATCTATCTATCTGTTTCAATAAACAAAAACGATTCCAAATTTCGACAACCAATCACAGAGCGAATATCAGTTACTTGAAATTAGTCACAAATAAAATTGAATGTTTTATTTAATTGGTCGATGGAACTGTAACTGTTTGTAGGAGTAGACCTAAAGAATCAAATCAAAACCACAAGAAATTAAGGAAGAATTGATGTGCGCCACTGAAAGTAAGATACTAAAATAAGTTTTATAATAATGTGGTTAACGTCGTAACACATATAATTTCAGAGGTTACAGGTTCAACGGAATTTAATGAAAGCTCTCTATCTAGAGCAGAATGTGGCAGCTTTAATGATCAAGTACTAATTATACAACGAAAACTTGGCCTTTAGAAGAAAAAAAAATTGCAAAAATCAGTTACAGCCTTACAAAATTCAAATACAAAACTGCACGAAAATCTTAAATTCTTGGGTGTTTTGTTTCAAGATAACAAAGACCTTGTTGAAGTAACTTAGTAAATAATTTATATAAATTAAGTAATTAACTAATTAAGATTGACTGCGTGTTACAGCCATTAACCAACAACTTTTAATAATTCAACAAAGATATTTGACTACATTCTGTGTGTATTTCCAGTCGCCTAATGGTCTGGACGTTGCATAATTCTCCGATCACATGCTTCTGAATCACAACCAGTCGTTGCTGTTTGCAATTCTAAAGTTGCAAGCTCAAGGAGAACACCATTGTGCGAAAAACCAGGTTAGGTCGTGTACCTCGGGTGTTACGTAACTGTGGCAAAAAGTACACATTTGAACGTTCACCGTCCTGTATATCTGTGTATCTACTAGGCTAGCGTCACATTCTTCATGAATTTCCATAGGTGCGGTAGATTTATATTCGTGGACTACGTTAATGCTAATTTAGTTTGAGAAATGTTTACAAAGTCATTGTTGGGGTTTTTCGTAGCTTCTTGCAATTTTTTTATTATTTTTATACTTTTTACTAAAAATGAAGTATTTTAATGTGAAATAGAAATTCATTTAATTAGTAAAAATTCACAAAATATTGAACGAAATGACCGTACTTTAGGGCCAAGCAGTAATAGTAATTTTGAAGTACTGCTACTAGTAAATACAGGTAAGAGTTTTGAATACTAATCCTATTTTTTTATTGTACATTTAGATATAATATTTTGATTGATTTATTCTATTTTGATTATATGATCGTTTTTGCTACACATTAATTACTCATAAGCACATAGCGTAAAAAAAGTATTTAAAGTATTAGCATAGGCACTTATTTGAGGATTATTTTTTATTTTTATAAGTTGGCATTTAAAAAATATGAAATGAAATTGTCCCGTATGATTACGTAAAGCTTGCATATTTATTATCACATTCTCATTAATAACAATTTGACACTAATAAAAAATGATGAAATATTAGTATGTTCAAAGTCCGTTATTTATATAGGTATATAATTAATTAATGTTACGTCAAAAAATAAACTTACTAAATTAACATAACTAAGTTATGCAACGGACTATGCAAATTTATAGCGAAAAATTTCATAACTAGATAATAAATGACAACTGATGAAAAAGGATACATTTTTCAGGAAATTGAGATTAAAGCACTTGTAAAAAGAACGAATGAGACTAACCCAAACCCAAATCCGCAGTAACGGCGGTGCTATCTTCATTTTAAATTTTCGAAAAATGTCATTTTTTTGTATGGGCATTCGGTTCTAAGTACGGTCCGCTGCTCATTTCAATATGCGTCGCGTTGAAAATCAACTTACTTCGGCGGGAATAACATAAAATCTTGTAAAACAACTTTTATTGTCGATAATTCGACGTTATTTTGACATTTTACTCCAAAATAAATATTTTTTTTCTGGCCCACCTTTCAACACAGGACCGTCATTTTTGCATATTTGGGGTTGGGCTTTGGTCAGCTATCACCTGTTAAAATATCAGAATGACTGCTAATCTACTAAAAATACTTGTATGTATATTAGCACCAATAAATTATTATGCACAATAAAATATAAATAAATAATTATAAATAGAAATTACATGTCATGCCCACCGATACTTATCTAATAAAGTTGTCGCGAAATAATCATAAATTATATCAATTAATAATATACAACATTAGTATGAAAAGTGATTCCATTTTTTAAAATTAAGATGTGACCAATAAAAAGTGTATTATAGTCGTAGAGTTAAAAATAAAATAAAAATCGCTATTCAAATAAAAATTTTAAATATTGAAATTGTCATAATCAATGGAAAACGTACTTAAAATTATAGAATTGCGTTCCTATTTTTGCAATATTATTAAGAAAATGAGTTTATATAATGATATATTGAACTCCATACAAAAAAACATGCGTAAATTATTTCAGTTTACAGAGT
>JAFFZR010018717.1:0-11760 GCA_018397195.1 Lethrus apterus | reverse complement strand
TCGTAGCTCTTTTGTTTTTCATTTCTGGGTTATAGTAGTATAAGAAGATTTTGTGCAAAATTTCATTTTCTACCGACTGCTACATAAATATACAGGTGTTCCATTTAAAAAAATCTAATTATCTGAGTTGGCTCTGAAATGTGATGCGCAATTGTTTTTTTGTGTGGACCGTTGTAATCAGTGGAAAAATCACTGTATCTTTGCTAATTTAACCGACTCTGTAGCTCCAAAAATAACGAAAATAGCAATAGTGCGCAGATAACTTTGAACAGCCTGTATATTCACAATTTCGTTGTTAAAAATATTTTATGTTTAAAAAAATTGAATATGGAGTACTTGAAATGGTTTACAAAAATATGCATGTAAGTTAATACATTAACAAGGAAACACAGTCCCGTCTCTGTTTCCTTGTTGATTTTGGCAGGAGAGGACGTTCTTGAAAAAATGTGCATTAGAATTAGATTTAAAATATAAAGGATTACGAAAAGATAGTCTAAGAGAAACACAGAAAAGTAAATAAATATTGAATTGGATATAATTCTTCTAATTGTGGTCTTGTTCAGAATGAATAATGGAATCTAGGTATATGAGCTTTCATCATAAAATGCATATTTATTTAACATTTTTATATTTTTGTAATACATAATATACGTAGGCATATATCAACAGATATAAATATTATTAATATTATCCATCATATCGAAAATATGTTAACCTCGATATACAGTGCATTTATCATTACAATTTCAATTTCACAAAATGTATAACGAACCGTAATTATTACAAAATCCCTTTAATACAAACTGTTTGGTTGAGTAACCGAGAAACATTTCTTTTATTTACAAACCACCAATGGTGATAGAAAAGTATAGGATTTATAAAATCCATTTGCGACGTAATCGAAATTGATAGATTAAGTATGTCGTTTCGTTGGAAAAGAAAATAAAACAGTTCGGCGAGTAATAAGAATGTCTTCGTTTCGAAATTAATCGTTGTTCTTTTTTCACATTACGTTAAATCAAATCGTTAAAGTTGTTTCAAATTAAATAAACGGATATAAACTGATTGTAACTGATATTTAATTAATCAATGACCAGTAGTTAAATACAGTTGATTGATTTCATTACTTAACAATTAAAGAAATATTTTTGCCATTATGTAATACTCGATATGAAAGGTCATTCTGAAATAACTACAGATATTTTAACAGGTGATAGCTGACCATAATCCAAACCCAAATCCGCAAAAACGGCTGTTCTATCCAAATTTTCGAAAAATGTCATTTTTTTATACATTCATTCGGTTCCAAGTACGGTCCTGTGTCCATTTTAATATGTGTCGCGTTGAAAATCAACTTCCTTTGGCGGAAATAATATGAAATGTTGCAAAATAACCTTGTCTTCATAAATTTTGAATTAATATAATCACATTAGATTTCTAACCAGGTGAGATTACATAATTTCATAGACTGGGTCTTTGAATCTGAACTAAAAACCATATCCAAAGACTTATTTAAAAAATTATCCACCGGTGACAATAAATATGAAAACCCATTCTCACATTAAAACTTGAATTCCTTTATTAATATTAATATACTTCATGAAATATTTTTGCAGTTTAAAAAAGATTTGATTGCTTCCTTAATATTCGATTTATATTTGCAATTTATTTATAATTTCGACTTAAATGTGTTGATTGAAACAACAAAATTATTTGCAGGTTATGGGCGGAGGTCTTTCATGTATCAGCAAGCGGGGCAGGCACGGTAAAGTGGCAGCAAGTCAGCGAAGACTTGGTGCCTGTGAACATCACATGCATCCAAGATTCCCCTGAATGTGTCTTTCATATCACGGCCTATAACTCGCAAGTGGATAAAATTCTTGACGTGCGATTGGTTCAACCTGGTATGTATGTACAACAAAATATTATGGTTTCAATATGTATTTCTTAGTTTCGAAGTGTACATTAATACCAGTCACATTTTCTGGACGATTATGTTCAAAAAATTTCGTGTCGTAATACATGAAGAAATGTTGACGTTTCAGAACTCGAATGATATCCACAAAGAAACCTTTTTTCATTTCGAATAGCGCTACATATTATTTTGTGTATAAGATTTTATTTTCCATTAAATATTCGGCGAATTAGATTAATTCTTTTTGGTTGATTTTTTACTTTATTTACTGCTTTTTCAGACTATACTTTTTGTGTATTAAATATTTTTTTATACACCTCCTTAATTTTGTTGAATATTTGAAAGAACATAATTTATCATCGCACGACTTCATGTCGTGCGATGATAAAAGAGTATCTTACAATGCCTTAGCGAAAACATCCTATGACTTATTAGGGAAGTTGTGCTCATATAAATTTGTTCTGCAATATGAGAGAGATTTGTAGTCGTGTGGGCTTTTAGTCTGATGCCATCAATTAATATGGCGTCTAATGATAAGTTAACATCATTATTCGTGTAAACATAACGGCTTAGATGGAACTAAAATAAATCTATTTAATCAATAGTTTTATGATCACACCATGATTATATGTAATTCGATATTTAAAAACTTTCTTGCATAGAAAGCTCTTAGACCATAAGCTTGTCTGATAGATAAAAAAAATATATATTTTAAACAATCGAACCATTGCAATACAGCTGATAACCCATATTTGTACTACATATTACAGAACTACGTCAGAACGCATTATTTTATATAATCGACTTTTAAAAGAAACTGCAATTCAAGTGATAATGTACGGATTACATAAATTACGTTTGTTTATTGAAAAACTGTATAACATTCTTAGAATTTGGGTTGCTATTATTTAAAACTTAAATTACAAATTAACATGCCAAGGTTGCCGATTTCAAATTTTAATTTCGTTTAGTTTGAATATTTTTAAAGATTCATAACTATAAATTGACGTGAATTATTATAAATTGATAAATTGTTTGTTCATTCCAGGTACACGAATAGGTCAAGCATCGGAATGTTTCGTATATTGGAAAGATCCTATGACAAACGACACTTGGGGTTTGAATTTTACGTCACCGATCGATGCGAAACAGTTCAGAGAATGTTGTGTAAGTATTAGATTTTGTAATTGAACTATTTCAGTTAATCGGTCGTTCGAACCACGCAAGTTCCATTCACAGCAAGTGCACTAACGATTGCATGCAGAGGGGTGGTGTCTGCTTCAATAGAATAGCACATCCCGGTTGCACTTGTCTGGCGTGTCGACTGGATAATTGATTATTTTGTAATACGATATCACGTGCGTGTTTTATACGATGTCATATACATAATTACTTTTAGATGATAATTACGTCTATTATTCAATTATTTACTTTTGTTATTCACATTTATTTTATTTAATTCGTTCGTATATTCATTTCAGTTTATGTAAATTTAAAACTTGTTTGATGTTATGTTTCTTTTATTTTATCTTGAACTACTTTATAATAATCTTTTCATATTTGACATATTTATCTTTGTATTTTGCAGTGTTTTTCGAAGTTTTTATATAATTAACTAATAACAAACCTTAAAATGACTTACAAACCCCCAGTGCGTTCCTCAGAAGACAAACTATCTATCCATAACCAAACCAAACCATATATAAGGTATTATGAATCCTCTAGTTTCAAAACCCCCTAAATCCACTTTGGTGACTTTTTCAGAAATTAAGAAAAACTGTGTAACTAACTTGTAGAGGTAACATGTTAATGATTTCTTTTTTTTTCCAAATTGTTTTACAGTATTAAATTCTAAAATGACACCGCGGACAAGCGATATGCTTACAAGAAAGTCACAATTTTGAAAATAAAAATGGATTTGGTGGGGTTTGAAGCCAATTATTGAATTTAATGGAATTTTTAAGTCAATATTGTAAATTGCGTGTGTTTTGATTTCGAACAAAGTAAGTTTGAAAAAAGGGAAAGCGTAAAAAACAAAATACAACGTAAACGTAGATAGCACAAAATCTTTAATAAAAAAAAAAACTATTAGAAAATAATTACTTATTAATAGGTAGTAACAATAAAAAACAAACGAAAACAACAAAGCAACAAGAATGAAAAAAAAAAATGAAATTAGACTAATAGATCCGGAATGTCTTCTTGGTGTTCACATAATATACCTTGCGATTCTTCATCGTTTACGTTATTTTGGTTGTCCGCATGTTCATAGTATTTCTCTAAAACCGTTTTCTAATAGTTCAATTTTGGCAAATCTTTCCATTCAGATCCGAAATGTTTTCTTATCAGCACATCTACATCTTTTAGCTTGTAAAATTTAGGTGTTATTCCACTTTCTATCAAAATTGGATTGAGTGCGTTCAAACATTTGCCTTTTTTGCAGACGGATTTATATCGCCCAAGGTTGGAGTTGTAGCTTTGTTCTCCGCTTATCGTTACTGTGTTATTCCGTCCTCGCTTTAACATGTACCGTTTGCACATATTAAATTTAAAGTGCCGTTGGCCCGGAGGTTTTAAAATTTCTTGTGCTGCGGATTTCCAGTCCACTTCTTGGCCTAATTTGATTACCGTACTTTAAATATTTCTAGATATTTATCAGGTTCTACGATTTCTTCCCTTTTCTTATTATTTTTTCAATGCGCGCGAATACGCGATCTGGCGGAATATATGTGTCCAACAACGGGAAACACCAATTCCATTTCTGAAACTGACGATGTACTTAACCATTTGAGGCACATTGCTAACATTAGAATATTCTTATTTTGGCCTCCGCATCAGTCAGCTATAAGTCGTTTTTGTAATACCATCCAAGGTGCTATTATTTAATGTAAAAAAAAAACTGCGCTGGCTACCTGATTAGCTCCTTTGGCTTGTTGTTCTTCCGTCCAAGCGAAAATGCGAACATTTTGAGGTGTTAATGATGAGCGAGAATCCCCTGTGACTGTTGTAAAGTTGTAGATATACATTTGTCTATAATACGCACTCTGGTCCGGAATTTTTAGTAAAGTAAGATTTTTCTGACAATCTAAAGTAATGGTCAGTAAGTTCGGTTAAAAGTTTCGTTTTGTTGAATGCATCTTTTTCTTCCTTGAGCTTTTCTCGAAGTTCCAGACAAAACCTAAATTAAATTTGGTGTTAAATATCATACGGAAATAACTCTCTTTTACTTCAAATTCCGGGGCAGTTTCATTCTCCATAATTTTCGAATACTGAGTTCACTGTGTAAGTAGATCCTACATGCCGTTTTGTTGCGGCAGTAATGTGACTCAACCCCTTTCAACTTTTTAATAAAATTTATAACAGATTGTTTCTGGCTTTCGAATTTTTTTTTCTTTCCTATTTCCACCCCTATTTTCGCTTGCCATTCTACCACTTGAAAAATGTCGTTTTAAGACTCCCTTGAATCTATCACGTCCAATGCACAGTACTTTTACAAAAGTTTCAAGACAGATTGGTACCTCGTTAAGATTTTCTTTTTAATGAAGTATTTAAAGCACCATTTTCTACCGGGTCCGCCTTTGATATTTCGACAACGAGTGGGCAGTGAAATTAGGGTGTATTTAATGATAAAGTTATCTTGCTAAGCTTTAGATTGATTTTCATAGAAGATGCTATGAAAGGCTCTTACATCCAACATAGTCAATACGCTGCATTAGTACGATTTAGTACAATGTTTGCATGTGGGATATTGTGGTAAGTTTTTGGCGGCATACCTAATAGACAAAACATTAACAAACTTAAATAAGAAGTGAAAAACAAACAGTAATTTTGTCATACCCTTTGGTTTTCTGCTGATTCCTTTTCCAAAGTTCTCGGTTCCGCTGCTGTTTTCTTGCATTATTTTGAGACACAATTTCAATGTCTTTTGTTATTTCGGACATTATAGTTACTCAAAAAATATTAAGAAATTAACGTAAACAAACACAATCAAATAGTATTATTAATAAAACCATTCTCTAAGGAAACCATATTATTATTGAAAGAAAACTGACAGATAATACACATGATCGAGCAGCGACGGTCACGTGTTCACTTATTCACATTCTGATTGGCTGATGTGAATTTAGTGGTTTTTGAAAATTATTTCCAATAGATTTGGTGGTGTTTGAAACTAAGGCAAATTTTAACAGTGAATTCTAAATGGAATTTGTTGGGGGTTGCTTTATTAGAATGTACAAATCAGTAGAGATTTTCATAAGGAACCTGTTGTGCTATCTAACTCGTATAACCGTAAAAATGGATTTAGGGGGTTTTGAAACTAGAGGATTCTTATAATTGTATAGCAATTTATCATAAAAGTAGAAATGAGGGAATAAATAGTATATGTATTTAAGTAGGCTGGTCATAATAAATAATCCATTATTATTTCTTCCAGTGTATATGGTGATAAAATATTAATAATTATTGCTTGAGAATTTTTACAACATTTTTTATTAATTTTGGAAAGCAGTCATTTGTACCTAAACTATGACTGTGATGCACGGTATGGCTGGCAACAAGAACTTCACATGTTGCGATTTTATCACTTACTAGATCAACACGTTTTACGACGGACGAGCTGATGCTTTGAACAGCATTCAAAGTTTTCTCAACTTGCTTACGTTTGTGTTTACGTATGTTGTTCGTTAACTCCTACTACCATGAGACACATAAAATTAAACAATGTTGTCAAGCCACTTTTATCACATTACCAATTGTAACTTCCTCTGAAAGTCTTCACCATAAATAATACTCGTATCTGTTATAAATTAAAATAAATAATTGAATTGTTAAATAATACATATATTAGCGACAATATTATTAATTTGGTTATTATTGCCTTTGTTCATATTTATTAATTGTTTATAGTTTTCTTACCTTTTTTTGAACAAATGTTGTCACTTAATTTTTAAAAAGTTATGTTAAAAATTAACATTTGTTCAAAAAAAGGTAAGAAAACTATAAACAATTGACAATATTATTAAGTAATTTTTTTTTATAATTATCATTAAATAGAAATTTCGAAAATATCAGAAATGAATTAAAAGCATTTTACAAAATGCTATAAACAATGATGCCGTTTATGTCATTCATATCGATGACTGTGTTTAGTTTAATTTTAAGGCCCGTAGATAGTTATAATAATACTTATTAATTGTAGTGTGATATGTTGCAGTCACCTTCATTTAAATTCTCAAGGAAGGCGTCGTCCTCGTATTCCTTAAAGTTGGAACCACCAAACAAACAAAAATTCAAGACCAAAAGGAAGCCATTAAGTACACCGGCTTCGCCGAGTAGAGCCAGAGAACCGCAATGCACCTGTATGACTGCCGAACAGTACGCAAGATTAAGGGCTCAAGATCCAAGATATCGAGGTATTTCATTTATGTTTAATTAAATGTTTTTTCTTAATTTTTAAATCACAATTTGGTAAATTATTTGTTATATTTTTTTCTACAATAAAATCTAAATTTCTCGGTTTTGGTTGTCATTTTTCGTCCACCGTTTCAATCGTACATGTGTAATTTAATTTGTCATTGTTTAATCTTATCAGCGCGGTTATTTATTGAATTATGTTGATAAAAGCTTCCACATTTTTCGTTCCCTCACATTTTTGGGTTTCTTATCATTATTTATTTATTTTATTTATATTTACTTATACTTTCATTGTTTTCTCTTCATCTATATCTGTATTACTACACTCATATTTTCTGTCCATTTGCTACCATCTCTTAACTCCAACAATTTTTGTCTGAAATATCTATCGAGCTTTTAGTCTCTGTGTTACTGTTACTTGATTAGTCATCCTTTATTACTTTTATTTATTTATTTAAATATTGTATGTTAACAATTTTTAAACTCAAAACATTTTCAGAATTACATAACATCTAAACTTCGTAACTATTCTCGGTTCCCATTTATATTCCCTCTTCGCCAAATACTTTAACCTTAATGCAATATGTCCAATTGCATATATTTTTTCATTAGTTTCATTCTAACTTTTTCTCTGTTCCACATCTTTTATTATATTTACGATACTTTAGTTTTTTATGTCTCTTCGCCCTCTAGATCTTCAATATTATGCCTTACCTCCCGCTCATCTTTATTTTCATTGATAAATTATTATTATTATAAACTTTTACTCATATTTCAAACATTATCTTTTGTCGAGGCAGTTGATGTTGACGTAATTTATTTGAATTTTATCATTTCCTTAATTTTGTCCCCTTTTCGTAGAAACTATTTAGTATTTATTTATTTTTTACTATTTTTTGTTTATTGATTTTTCTTGAAAATATTACCTTCATAAAAAATTCACAAATACTTGGCGACGGTCGGCAAAATATAATTTTGTGATTTACAAGCACATTTACCAGATTTATAGCCAGACAACAAGCTTAACTGTCCCCAAATCAAAAACATCTGTCATAAAATATTTAATAGATTTCTTCAAGATTGAGAAAACAGTAATCTTTACGGCTATGATAATTGAGATTATATTTGACAGTTAATCCGAAACACTGTTTAGAAATTGAAGACGTGTGCTTCTTGTAATAAATTCTAATTATAGCGTGTAATACCGTTTGGGATTATCATTTATCAAAAATTTATATTTAAAAAAACCAATAATGAAAATAAATTCATTTCTTGCCTGTTTTGTGTGTCATGGTTTATTTATTCGTATGGAAAAGTATACAATTTATAAGGGGATAAACGAATGAAAGGTTTTTCGTCTTGCGTATTTCAAAGTAACGTGCACTTTATTTCGGGTTTTCGCCAGTCGGGTCACGTAGCGGAAGATGTTTCCAATTGTCGCTGAATAACTAGATGATTTATTTTCGTAGGCTCTTCGACTCTCCCGCGAGCTCAAACTAGGGCGGCAGACAACGAAGGAAGGACAGACAAAGTCACCGCTGCGACATCTTCTACAAGTCTTTACGATAATGTTGGTGCCACGCAAACTAGCACGGCACAAGGTAATATTATTTGCTGTAAGGTTTTATAGTTGAGCTTTCGTATATCTCATCATAATATTTGTTAGAACCCAATTTAATTAAAAAAAAAAAAAAACAGTTAATTACTCGAACTAAAATAACAGTAAAATAGGATTATTTTAAAAAGATAAAAACAACAAATTAGATTATTTTTAATTTCTTTGAAGAGAAAAAGTTACATTGAGAACAATGTTGAAATAATACCAAAAATTCTTGTCGAAGAAAGAAAACTGAGAGAAAATTCAAAATATTACTACAATTTCTAATAATAAAAGCAAGTTAATGGTAAGAAATTGGGAATTATGATGAATTAAAATTTGTGCAAAAACTATTAAATATAGTATGTGTTTTCCAGATCGTCCATCAAGCAACTCTTTTTCTTTTTTCGAAGATTAATAATGTCTGAAAGTGAAAAAAAAGCGATTGGCAAGTTTTACGTCGAACTCTCATAAATTCCGAGGACACTAGACGAGTTTGTTATTTTGTGAGGCCATTTGTAGCTTCTCAGGGAAGTGCGTTAAAGGAAACAAAATTCGTTTGTAGAAAGTTGAAAATAAAATTTGTTCTATTTTGTAGATCGCTAATCTGGAATAGATTACATTCATGATATTGACAACAGTCAACAATCATTCTAAAAATTACCGTTAAGTTTTATATAACAAATATCAATTAAAAAAAAAAAATGTAACAAACTTTTGCACAATTTTCAACAAATAGTTTTTGAATATCAGTGTATCATCTTAAGAGTAATGAAAATATCCTATCAAATTAATTCAAGTCAAAACAATTTATAAACCTCGTGCTTCCTTCCCTTCTTAAAATCTATTACGAAAATCTTTTTTACGAACATTTGTAGCATCTACATTAAAAATTGGAAACAATCATTCTGAATTTACCAAGAATGTTATGACTGTTTTATATGTATAATATTTAACATTGTTAACTGTTTTATTTAGAATCATAAGCTTTAAGTTACTGGGAGTCAATTTTAAGACGAGTTGCTTTTTTCTCAGTATTTAGAAATGAAAGGACATGAGTTAGGATGTTGTGTAATTTTGTCCTTTTATACCGAAATTAAAAATTGCATAAATTACGTATTGGATGTTTTCTATTCAGATAATAAGGGAACTCAAAGAGAAGGGAGTCAGTCGAGGCAAACTAGAGATCGTGGAATTCAACAGCAATCGCAAGAAACGAGTACAATGACTTCAAATACAGCTACTGGACCAAAGACTGTAACGGCATCTGTTGGCACCCAAAATAATATTGGATCGCAGGTGAATATCCATATTTCTATAAAATGAACAATTTTATTGTTTTACAAAAAAAAAAGAAAACTTGGCAGATTTACGTTTAACGAGTCGAGCTTCTTGCAAATGTAAAGCTTTTTATAATTATTCATATTCCTGACTTTAACGACATATTTGCGTCGTTCTAACAAATTTTCTACTTCACTTTCCGCAAATCCGCAAAAATTGCGGTCCCATCTTCATTAAAAATTTTCAAAAAATGTTATTTTTTATACGGGCATTCGGCGTTATTATCATATTTTACTCAAAACTTAAAATATATTTTTCTGGCACACTCTTCAACATAGGACCGTCATTTTTGCATATTTGGGGTTGGGCTATGGTCAGCTATCAACTGTTAAAAACGTGGGAAACAATTCAGAATGATCCTATATATGTATCCCCCGTCTTGTTCGGGATTTCATCGACCAATTAAAAACATTTAATTTTCAGATCGATTTTTCTCATAATTTTTTTAGTACAACCTTATGATTTTTTTGCACGGTCATAAAGGGTAGAAAAATCACTATCGGATTCCACTAAAAAAAAATGTATGTCGTCATTTAAATTTTTTTGTGATGACGTCATAACCACAAAACAAATGAAAGTCGGAAGGTGAATCGCACGTATTAATGTGTATTTTTAAAATCTAAAATCGACCTATTTCAGCGTTTTTTAAAAAACCGGTTGAGTTCACTTTTTTTTAATATTCCTTACTTTATGTCCTCACTGTATAGGTCTGTTCCAACAAACAATTCAGAACAATTCCGGATTTTTCGACTTATCACAGAGCGAATTTCAGTAAATTTATGTACGAGACCTTCTGGAGGTCTGCTACATGATTCGATAAAATAATAAACTGCAAACTATTTTATATACAATTTATTTAAAAGAGTTGCTGTGCCTTACATTGATTTTTCATACTTCTACATTGAATGAGTGTTACTTACAGAATGCTTACAAACTACTTAAAATAAAACTACCACCGAGCGTAAGGGAGTGGTGGTACTCACGAGAGTACCCAATCAGAGACAAAATCAGAGACATACCATGTCTTTTACCTTGACATTTTTGCTAACTTGCTTTCTTGACGATATGCATAAACAAAGGCTTAAACTCATTTACTAATTTTTCAGTTTTTTTCATTCCTCTCTCAACTTTCAAATACAGTCAGTATTTTCTTCGTGCTAGTTAATATACCTATACTTGTTTTGATAATTTTTTGAGAGTTTTTTTTCCGTTGATATTATTTTTACATTCAGAGATGACGTTTAATTTTTATCATGTTGCTCTGAAAGTTTCCCTTTCAATTACTCTTTTTTTTAACTGTAAATTAGCGTATATACAGGGAGGTGCATAAAAAACGGACAGAGCTGTAGTATCGTTATTAGTCATCCGATTTTCAAAATTCAAAAACCGCATTGAATTGTTCAAAGCCCGCTATAAACTGGCAGTAAATAATATGTTTTATTTTGAAGCGCCTCTGAACAACTATTGTCAACTTTTTTTTTTTTTTAATGGC
>JAFFZR010018714.1:0-12611 GCA_018397195.1 Lethrus apterus | reverse complement strand
TTGGTTTGTAGGTCAGTGCGAGACATGCAAACTAATCGATGTTTTGTAGATGGCACGTGACCATTAAGGCGATTATTAATTGCAAATTCTTGTAGTTGGTAGTAACGATTGTTATGTACTTTGATATCAAGTAAATTTTCTATGTAAATATAAGTTGTTTTTTGTTTAGTACTTTGTCAAANTGGGAGGTTTAAAGAGCACACCAAACCCAAATTCGCAAAAATGACGGTTCTATATTCTATATTTAATAAAAATAACAATAAAGGTTTGCGTGCTTAATTCTTTTTAAATTTGAATCAAATTACTATGTAATGATTACCCAAATTTTGATGCCACATGCGTAAAGATATAACCGTTATTTTTGCGGATTTCTGGCTGAAGAACAGTTGTTAATTGTTAATATCGACACTTTTAAAAATCACCTGTATATATAATGTTTCAACGTAATATTTTGCGTAAAATTACGAAAACCCATACGAAATTTAAAAAATGCAGAAACGTCAAAATTTGGAAAAACACAACAAACACAAAAAACAATAAAAATGATTAATGAAAAATTATTCGCTACGGACACGTTAATTAATTAATTAAAGGTGAAAATCGTTGTAATAAATTAAAATTAAAAATTAATACATCAATCGTCTTGCTGTAGGCCATAATTTACAATAATTGCAAATAGTTTTAACAAGTGAAATTATTTATGCGGAGAAAGTTAAAATATCATTTTAAATAACCTCTCTATATACGATATAAATTTTTTACACAGATTCCTTTTCACAAACGCCTCCAAACAAACTTTAAAAAATCACACTGAATTTACACTTTCATTTTTCACTCACACATCAGTCACATCACACTTGCTTATCAAATGACGCGATCTCGTTTGACAATCGAAGCATGAATGAACCTTCCACTTCGTTATTGTTTGGTGGCAGCGATATGAGAAGAATTTCTATCGTAGCGATATAGTTTGATGTTTCGCCGCTGCGAGCACCACTTCCTCCTTCCTCTCACGGCATCAACAAAACGTGAGAGAAACGAGAAGAAAATCAATAAATCGCAATACAGGACATTGACGGAAGTTGTGTTGAAAGTATTTCGATTTGTTGAGTTTAAAGATTTTAAAAGTTGATGAAATTTTTTGAATTAAAATTTTTCTAAAATTGTAAAAATGTAATTTTTGCTATTAATGTAACATTAATTTAAACCATTTAATTAAATAACAAAGCGTTTTAAATTTGAATATTTTTCATTTCTAACTAAAATTATGAACTTCCTGCCACACCAGTAAACATTTACTTTACCAGTTGCGTGACTAAGCACAATAACTTGACATGAAATGGCAAGAATTTAATTATGGAATCCTTTTCTTTCTCACGATAGAAAAAATAATTTGTTTAATTTAAACATTAAGGATTATCACGCCGTTGCGTTGTTTTAATTGTTTACTTAACGAATTCGGGAATTATACGAAATGTTCAACTCGAGGAATATTTCCAAATTAATATCCAAACGTTTAGTACGAACTTAAAAAAATGCAACCAATCAAGCTTTGATCAAGTTGACCCAAATATTCTTGAGGTTACTGTAACAACAAGGGTCGTCGGTTATGGGTTATTGTTGGCTTCGTGTATGTATGAATGCATGTTTCAAATTACATGCCCTTCCCTACGTCCTTCCCACCTGCTAATGCCACGACGAGCAAAGTATAAAATTACAGCTTTACGATTTCATTTCAAGTTATGTTTGAAACGACTAATAATATGATTAAAAGTTCATCTTTCCATCATTGGACGTTAGAGATTTTTATAAATCTAACTCAACAACATTTCTGTATTTCTTCTTCCTATTTCTGATCACCGCTTCGCTGATTAGGTTTTAAGTGTTTAGGGAAATGTAATTTTTGTGTAGCCTTTTGGACAGTTTTTTATTATTATGGTGGATCCAAAGGTTGCACTTTGAAGGAAAAACTTTGATATCCTCGTGATCATTACAATTATTTTGACAACGCGTAATCACAATCATTGAATAATTAAGATGTCACATCGTAAGGTCGTTGACACAATGGAGTCGTCTCAATGGAACAATTGCTCCCGTAATAAATACCGCGATGATTGAGTGGGTGATCGAGTTTTTCGTAACGTAATTGTTCCATTTGAACGTTGGCGTTCGACCAATTATATGGAACAAAAACAGTCGACGCGACGCACGAATCGAACGGAGAACATAAAACGACAGGTGACGGACGTAGGTGGTGTCAGAAGTCGATTGTGTTAGGTCTACGGAAGGCCGCGCTCCGATGCATGAATCCGGTACTTCACAGACAATCTACTTTTAATAATTTATGACATTGTGAAAGGATATCCAGATCCATGTGCCATAAGTCATAAGACGATATAATCGGTGTAATTCGTCGACCACGAACAACCGGTTACTTTTTTCTAATATCGACTACCAAGAAGTTTGAATCCAAACAGCAAGTGTTTATTTAACCATTTTAACCAACCAGAACTGGGACCTTTTTGTTTGTAAGAATATTACCATCCAGTCAACGAAAACACGAAATACAATTAAAAAATTTTAATGTTGCTCTGTGGATAGATTTTTTTGTTAATTTGCAGTTTACTAATAAAAGTTGGTTTTGCAATGGAATGAGTGTGGTGGCAAGGGGCTTAATTAACAAATATATAAAGATGGCCTGATTAGCGAAGAAGGTACCATGTAGAAAAGAAGATATGGATCCGAAAGTTCTAAAGGAGGAGGTTACTCTAGAAGTACGGCAAAATCCGAGGAAACTCCTGGCAAAATCCGGGAAACACCGGTCAAGATCCGGGAAACTCCAGGCGTAATCCGGGGGAAACTCCGGACAAAATCCGGGAATCTCCAGACAAAATCCGGGAAACTCCGGACAAAATCCGAGAAACTCCGGGCAAAATATAATAATATTAATTGATTAAATACAATACCATAAAATCGATTGATTAAAATATAATGATAATTGATAATTGAAATTTAACTTGAATAAAATAATTGAAGTTGGGTAGCGCGATGCTCGGACCCACGTAATTAACTCGGAAGAATTACAACGAAAAATATTTATTTATAATTTCTTCTAAAGATCTCGCGGGCGGATAGAAACTTTTCGCGGGCCGTAGCTGGCCCGCGGTCCGGGGGTTGCCCACCGTTGCTCTAGAGCACGATTAATTGTACTCCAATGGTGAATGATACCGGCAACCAGTGTCACCAACCTACTCGTTGTATCCCCAACAAAACTTTCAAAAACCCCTGAAGATATATGTGTTGGGTTCGCTCCGTAATTGAAATTCAAAAGGTCAGTTTTTTAAAATTTTTGGATGATAAAGATGTATAAGTTGTATGGGTTGGGTTCCTTCTGAATGAAAATTGAAGTTCCTAAAATCCCCCCCCTCCCCAAACTCTTTCAAAACCCCTAAATCCAGGGCTACCCCCTAAGTTAGCAACACTGCTGACAACTCTTGACGAACAATTGAACCTATCCAGATATGAGAGCGACTCGAATCCGAGACTTCTCTCTCATCAGACCACAATCCAACTAGTCGAGCTATTTCGAGCTTCACGGACACACTGCGTGTATAAGATTAATTTACAGGGCAGACAACATAACGTATAAAAACATATAAAAATAACTTTATATAGAAATAATACTAAATGTGCAGGACCATAAATTAAAATGACATGTTGGATATTTATACTCAGTGAATCTTTGAAGACGTAAGCAGGTCTTAATAACGCAGAAGAAGGTTAGAACAGCAAGAAGAATCAAGATAATTGGCGAAGCAACGTTGAAATTGTCAATAAATTCAAGACATTTGACGGAGAATAATCCGACTTCAAACAGAACTGTGAGACAACATATATATTCGAAAGCTTAATACAAAACTGGAAAACCACGTTTTGTGCCGTCAATATTGGTTTCTTCCAGATTAACCATAAAAAAGAGTAAATTGGTCTGATTTAAGAATTATCTCACTGGGCGTTCATATAGAGCAAGAGTGGCCAACAAGTCGATCGCCATCGACCGGTCGATCTCGATGTGATTTTTTGGTCTAGCATTACTCCTTCGTATACTACCTTTTGAATTTTAATTACGGAGCGAACCCAACTCATACAAACCTCGAACTCGAATCTTTATCCAAAAATTAAAAAAACTATATTCATTTTAATTTCAATTACGGAGCGAACCTGACCCCATAAAACTTAGTAGGTGAACGCGACACATTTTTAAGAAAAATAATCGATCATATACAGGATGTCCCCGGGAAAACGAAACACCCTCAATATCTAAGAAACTACATTTTTTTCTTAAAATCGCTGAAACACGTAAACTTTAGATCGATGGGGGACAACTGTTGGCGAAGAAATGATCGCCATATCTTCAACCCCCTAGCCGCCGGGGTGTCAACCCTAAAATTCTTAAATTACACTAGGGGATGAATTATATCTCATTTAAAAGCTTACATAATTTGCATTTCAACGGTGTAAAAATTTTTGAAATCCATCGATTCGTTTTCGAGAAATTAGCTTTTCAAGATAACTATGGTACAAAACAGAAAGGGCAATTTAGTTAGAAAAACAGTCAAGATTTATTTGAGAAGTTGCTGGAAATGGCCTTCCTCAACTTCCATACAATTATACAAACGTTGCTCAAACCCACAACGTACATTTTGAAAAATTTCAGAGGAGACTGCACGGCAGGCAGGAGATAGAATTGTACATTTTATCTTATAAATTTTTTAAAGACGTCGTGGGTTTGAGCAACGTTTGTATAATTGTATAGAAGTTGGGGAAGGTCATTTCCAACAACTTCTCAAATAAATCTTGACTGTTTTTCTATCTAAATTGCCCTTTCTGTTTTGTACCATAGTTATCTTGAAAAGCTAATTTCTCGAAAACGAATAGATGGATTTCAAAAATTTTTACACCGTTTAAATGCAAATTATGTAAGCTTTTAAATGATATATCACTCATCCCCTAGTGTAATTTAAGAATTTTAGGGTTGACACCCCTGCGGCTAGGGGGTTGAAGATATAGCGATCATTTCTTCGCCAAAAGTTGTCCCCCATCGATCTAAAGTTTACTTGTTTCAGCGATTTTAAGAAAAAAAAATTAGTTTCTTAGATATTGAGGGTGTTTCGTTTTCCCGGGGACATCCTGTATTAATTCACCATGTTGCATATACAGTGTGGTGATAAAGTTTGGAACAAAATTCATAAAAGCGTTTTATAATGTTTTTAAGAAAATCGCTCGGACAGGTCAATTTTTGTTTTTAAAATGCCGTCTTCTGACGTTAATTTTTTTGAAGTGACGTCATTTGTTTTAAATGACAACCCTCACTTTTTTCTTCTGTTTTCAATAGACCTTCTTACTACTTAAACGGTGATGTAAAAAAATTGGTACCTCACATAACAATTTTTTTGAATAAATGACACTTTTACTTCAGATCGTCAGTGGTTATAATTTAGTAAAAATAATAATCGTAAACATTCTAAATTAAAGCAAATAACAGTAATTTATGTATCCAAGACGAAGAGTGAAGCTTTAAGGTGCAATGACGTCATTATCGATTTTTTTAAATGACACCTCTTATTTTTTTCTTTTGGTTTTGATAGACCTCCTTGATGTTTAAGTGGTGACTACCGAATTAATTCTTTAGATAAGAACTATTCTGAAAAAAATAACATTTTTTGTTCAAAAAATTAAAATTTTTGTTTACAAGAAAAAATTTAAATGTCATTTATTCAAAAAAAAAAAATGTTAGGTACCAATTTTTTTACATCACCGTTTAAGTAGTAAGAAGGTCTATTAAAAACAGAAGAAAAAAGTGGGGGTTGTCATTTAAAAAAAAATATGATGACGTCATTGTGCAACAACAAATGAGATCATTGCAAAAAAATTAACGTCAGAAGACGGCATTTCAAAAACAAAAATTCACCTGTCCGAGCGATTTTCTTAAAAACATTATAGTACGCAGTATATGTATGTATTCATATGTTATACCATAATTTTTGACGTGTCATGTAACTATTTGCTTCTCTCTTCATCTTCTGTTCAACTCTTTATCTTTCTCTTTTATTAAGATGTTGGCGAATTGATCCAGACACATGAATCTGATATTAACTAAACCCTAATCTTTAATTTAAATTTTCGATTTTTTTTATTTTATGGAAACATTAAGGCGATGCAATATTATCAATAACTTTTTACGTAATCCTTGATTGATGCTCAGTTTTACATTTTAACAGTTTCGAACGTGATATTTCTGTAACACATAGGTAATAGTCTGTTCTGGTTTTATGTCTATCATTTACGACCATTAACAACCAATCTTATTTTTAGAATGTCTCATAAATTAGTTCCTTTGTCGCAGTTTGTTCGCTATATCAACAATAAAGTGATTTTAATTGCTGCAAACAACGATAATTAGTGCACAGGCCATTCTATCCAGATTAATTACTAGTTTAATGTGCCCGTACACATTGAAAATTGATTGTGACGTTCATAATGATTAAAACATACATTTTAGATGTGCTATCGAGCAACATCAATGTACGAAGTACTAATGCGCGACAATGAGCGACGTCTGTCGGTCGACAAACGCACGTGTAAATCTTCGGGCAGCCACACACAATGGCATATATGGAGCTTTGTCAGACACAATCTCCGCACCCCAGTTATCCGTGTTAATCACATGCATACGTACCGTTCTAAATCTTGCTGTCTCTCTTACTCTGTCGTCTATATAAAGAACAAATTCGTTTGCTGCTCACGCCGGGTTTATTTTTACACCTGGTGCGACGTTGCCAATTTTATCGATTTTATCGATCTCCTTTCGAACGGACAAATCGTTAGAGAAAACCATACGTTCTTTGGCCTCCAACAACTTTCATGCCATTACGTTCCCTTGTTATCTCTCATTGTGGTTTAAATGGCGTTTTAATTGCAAGTAGTCTACAAAGTATAGATTTCATTGACATCCGTCTATAGAATGCAAGACAGTTAGCGTTAATTACTAGAGTGTGAGAAAGTCCGGACGATTGTTTACTTAATGATTCTAATGATTTTCTTTCTAATTAGACAACTTACGGCGTTTTAATATTTTTAGATAATTTTGTACAATCATAGCGACGCCTAAGTTACAGTTTGAAATGTGCAGTTAAATTTATTCATGACTAAAGTTCATGTTTTCCTTATTGATATATAAATTATGCTCAGAACTTTAAATTAACAAGACGCGAAGCAAGGTGTCTAATTTCGACAAACAAAATGGAAATTAGTTGTAATTCAACTTGTTTATTTGTATGTTAAAAGGCGACATTCATTTCGTAATTTCAATTTTAATTTTTAAAGTTTGTACTAGTTAACAAACTATAATCTTTAATTAAATAAATAAAAATAACATAAATATATTTTTTTACTCTTGGATTAGTTTGGCATTAATCCCTACTTTATACACATAATATAAACACCTAAATATTGAATACATTCAAAAAATAAATGCCTGCTTTGTATGTGTGAGATAATTGTGATTAAGAAATTGAAATCCACAATAAAATTACAAGGTTGGAGAAAACACAAGGTTTAAGAAGTTAGGTTACATGCATTATTTCACAAATTGCAATAAAAAATAATAAACTTGTAACGGCAAGAAAAAATCCGCAAAAACGGTGGTTCCAAATTTAAAAAAAAACTCATAAAGAAATGTTAGTACATTTTATAAGCTATACTGTTAAATTTATTCACCTTATTTAAAACTTATTATTATTGTACGTTACACACATTTTGTAAATTTAATTTAATTTAAGTTTAATAAGTTTATTATTATAAGGGTCCCATGTATTATAATTTATGCATTTTCGATATGCATTATTAAACCCCATTTGTTAGTGTTAGTATTTTATACAGAAAAAATCACACACCATTGATTTTTTGAACCAGCCTGCATAATCAGCCCAGTTATCCAAGAGAAACAAATCTAAATTGATTTAAAAATCACTCAATGAAATAAACGATAAGGCAATTAATAAATCAATCGATTTCATAATGACATCGCCAAAACAAGGTGCTCTCTAGACTCTAGACTAACAAGATCCTCTTTATAAGAGTTGCACAAGTCTCTACGAGAGGATTATTTTTTAACATAATAAACAATAACTCAGCTGTTTGAAAGGGGGCTCAGCACAGGCGTGAAACACGAGCGCATGGCAAATGTCACCCCATTATCGTGAGGGATAGTTAGGATAAAATAAGAACGCCGTGAGGTCGCTGAGAGGGGTGCGATGAGACGGACGTCTGTCTGTATGTCTGACGGACGGATGTCTTGTTTCACCCTCGCCTTACTTCGTAGTACTCAAGAAGGGGTGGCGAAAATTAAGATATAGACACTAACACTTAACATTTAAGCAAACAATAAAATATCGCACGTAATTAATGCAGTTGAGCAGAATCAACTAGATATTTGTTATGTTTGTTGTGCTCTAACTCAACTTTTGCACAAAGGCGACTTGTTCTATGATCAAATTAGCTACAACGATGGAATATTTTTGTACGAAAATGTACATTTCAGTTTGTCAGAAATTGCCATTCTAACCTAATTTTTTCGTAAAAATATTAGATGTAAAAGCGAAGGAAATCAACCACGATACGTGGATTCAAACAAGTTAGATGTGGGTATGATAGAACAAATAATTGAACTGTAGGGTAGACTAGAATTTGGGGAAAATCGAGAGAGAGTGTATGTATTTCATTCAGTCAATTAATAAATTAATAAGGAGCGAGATGTAAAACTAAAAATTTCAGGATTTTCATACAATAGTTAAAATAAAAGAAGATAGTTAATTTTCAATTTCATGTGTAGACCGGATACATTTAACGACAATGAAACATTATAATGAACGGCATTGTTGAGTTCTTCATATGAATAATACTTGGTTCTGTATAAACACAATGCATTTGAAAATTTTTCATTTCAATTATTCCGGAAATCATTCTCCATTAAATCCATTTCAATAATATCTTTTAAAACGAATTTTAAGTTCGCAATTGTTTAAAACATCCTTTCACGTCGGATGAATTAATTCTTTCATTTGAATTTCTTCGAAATTTTCCGTCGAAACGCACGAAAGGCCATTTAAAAGATCAATCGACTACCGAAGCTGAAAACTCCACTATCTAAAGCGGGTAGCTATTATGTTTCTCAACAGTATACGTTGGGAATTTTACCTCGAGTACAAATCAAACACCGGCCGTTAACCGAATGAAAAGATCTCGGTGCATTATTTCAAATAAAAGCTTCGTTATTTTTTCGTTCGATAGGAAAAGACGAAAGCGCAAAATACACACAATCGATAGTTGAAAATCTATATTGTATTGTGGGCCGTGTAATTTGTCTGGCAAACAAGAAGAGAACTGTGTGCGAATAGGCGTGGGTGTTTCGTGTTTCTTTAAAAGTTAGCTTCTTGGAACCCGCATAAGTATTGTAATTTTTTCGTGTCACTTGAATGACAATGGTGGGAACCGAAGTTTCTGTGCGACTTAAGAATATGTAGTTGCTTATGCTCTATTGACCAAGCATGCACCGACCGAACCCCTTATTTTTCATTAATAATTGTAGTAATTAGGGAAGATCATTTGAATTTCCTTCTGTTCGGTAATACACCTACGACATTTAAATATAGTTTAAAATACACGTGCTTACGACACATTTATATTAAAAATGTATTTGTTTCTGCGAATATCTTTTGTAATATAATAATTTTATATGAATTAATAGCCATTTACCCGCTAAATAAGTTAAATTTAATAGACTTTTTAAATCTCGTCATTTCTAACCTCTGTTTAATTTTAAATTGTTCATATTTATTGTATCCTCATTTTTCTATGGAATATGTATAATTTTAATCTCTAATCCTCTTATTATTTTTTACCTTTAGTGTATCTCAAAGCTTGGTGCGTAGTTTTCAAGAGTGGAAGTTGTAAATGTCATAAAAAAGCCAACATATACCCAGAGATATGTTGGAATGGATTGGGAAATATTAGATTGGGACATATTAGATAATTTTTTGGCAAAGAGCGAAAGAAATCTAGTATAAATGTAGAATTTTGCTATACAGATTAAAAAATAAGGAAAATATATGAATTATAGAAAATAAATGAAGAACAATATAGAGGATTAACGAAGCAGTAGTTAAATGGGATATTAATAGGGGGAGTAAAAATAATAAAGATAAAAATAAAAAGGTGGTATGGACATACACAGGAAAGGGAAGACGATCAACTTATAAAGAAAATTACTAAGTGGAAACTAACAGAAAATAGACGAAGAGTAAGACCTAAGATAAGATGGGAAAACCAGGTTAATAATAAAGACATTAAAGTATTGGGAATTATAGAATGGAGAGAGAAGATAAAATACAGAGATAAGATGGAGAAGAATAGCAAAAGAAACCAAGAAATACAACAACATGTAGAACCAGAAGAGCCGACTGTGTAATGGAATGTATAACTTATTTTTTTTTTAATTGTACATGTGAAGACTACGGAAAAGAAAAGTCAACAACATGAAAAAAATAGTGAATTAAAGGAGTAATAAAAGTTGTAAAGCGTAAGCAGTTTGAATAATCAGAAGGAATATATTGGTTCTATTTGTTTATCTGAAACACAGAGTGGCCCACCGAAAACGAATAGATGAGTTTTCAGGTACTTAGACGCTTTTTTTTAACGCTCAGACAGGTCATCATTTGAAAGAGCAATCGATGGGCTTTACAGATGTGTTTGAATTTTTGAATTCTGATCATTACTTCCTGAATTAGTGAGCTTTGAATATTCAAACTTTCTTCATTTTTTATGTCACCTTGGAGATTAGTTGCTTAAAAAATACTGAAACAGGTGAATTTTCTTTGCAAGGACACATGTTTTGCCCCAAAATTTTGAAATAGCAAGGGGCTACTCGGTTTAGAGCATTTCGCTTTTTATTAGTTACAGATCCGGAAAAAAATGAAAAAAGTTTGAATATCCAGAGCTCAATAACTCGGGAAGTAATGATCAGAATTTATAAATTCAAACATATCTGTAAAGCCCATCGATTGCTCTTTCAAATGATAGTTTCGAAAATACCACTTTCCATTTAAAAAATTTATAGTGTAAGGGGGGGGGGCTTTTTAGGGTTGCAACTAGGTGACTACAAATAACATTAGTGTGAAATTATTGTTTGATAGAATACTTATCTTTTTTTCTTTCTTTAGCGTGCAACCAAATTAAAACTCAAGTTGTGCAATAAAATATATTTATTATACACCAACTTTCGGGTCGATAAAATGAATTTTATGAAAATCTAATGCGTTCAATCAGAATATGTATGGTTATTTTGTAATTATATAATTTGAAATCAAGCTATTTATTTGTCTTGAATCAGTAATTGTGAAACAGCCTTAAGCTTTCGTATCTTAACAACGGCGACTCACAGTCGACCAAGAAAATATTCGGCGCAGAGCAATATTGTACTGGCTAACTGCAGTGGTCAGGACCGGAGTCAAAACTATAATATTGTTTTTCTAGAACATCGTTCAATGTAGGACCGCCGTTTTTGCACATTTCGATTTAGGCTATGGTCAGGTATCACCTATTAAAATATTAGTACTTATTTACGGAACATCCTGTATATAATATAAATATAGAGGGCGTTTACTAAACATACGGCAATTTTGTATTTTTCCTAGGATAATTTTTCAATAGGATTTTATAATCAATACAAATATTTCAATATATATAATATAAATATACAGGGCGTTTACTAAACATACGGCAATTTTGTATATTTCCTGGGATAATTTTTCTATAGGATTTTATTTAATATAAATATAAATATATGTATATATAAATATAATATATAATATAAATAGAGTTTTTAAATTGAATGAACCATATTATATAACATAAAATATTAATTTAACTATATAAGAATGTAAATTTGAATTGTCTAATATCATATCAGTAAAAATAATAACCAAACATGTGTTAAATCACATGAATATTACATAGAAATAATAATTTTTATGTAATAAATATTTGTTGCTAGTTATTAAAACAAATTATTAATAGAAATAAGAGTTATCTCTTTTATTGTTTTTGTATTTTTCAACAAAAAACCTTTAAAATGTTATGTTAACAACTTGCAATATACAAGATGTTTAAAATTCATTACGACATTACGAGAAATTCATCTTCATAAAGACAGCCATATGGTCTTTGTATGAAAAATCCTCAGAATTGAATTCTACAAATATTCAAGTAAAAATATACAGGCTGTTCCATTTGAAAAAAATGAGAAAAATGAAGATGAATTCCTCGTAATGTCGTAATGAATTTTAAACACCTTGTATATTGGAATGACACAAAACTTTGTCTGAAGCATCCGTCAACCCTTGCTAAAAGATATGTCAAATAATTACTCTTACATTTAATATTTGTAGCCGCAGCGATTACTTTAAAGGTAGTACGAAAAATTAAGTTTTTTGAAGTAATCGCTAATTACGGCGGAATGCATGAATCAAATTCAAAAAAAAGTTAGATATTAA
>JAFFZR010018710.1:0-12685 GCA_018397195.1 Lethrus apterus | reverse complement strand
TGGTCAAAGATCAATAACAAGAAAGTTGCATCAGTTTAAAATTATTAAAAATTAACGCCCACTTTTTGAACACCACTGACAGTCAGCCGTTCTCAATAAGTGAACACCAATTACTTAAGCATTTTAAAAGTAATTCAATAGCTGCTACTTTTATGTTCTTAAATTATTATTATTTTTTTTTAAGTTTTACATTGTATAAATAACAATCTGGTGTCTTCAATTTAAATTTAAAATGTCAGTTACTAGCATAATTTGTAAAGAATGTTCATTAATCGATTTAATTAATTAATTAATTAATTAATCGATTAATCGATTCATTAATCGACTTTATCTTGCTGTAACTTTCTGGTTATTGTGTTTTGGTCAAAAGTTACTGAGAAAACATATTTATTTTGGTCTTCTCTTACCAACCTTTTAATCCCCTCCGTACTCACTCTGTACACTGGATACTTATCAGCAACAGTCTGTTAGAAGCGCATGTTAATTTTAAACAGAAATAACATTGATTATACAGAATAATTCACGAGTTATATAAAAACTGTAAACATATATCACTTGATACACAAGCTTTATACTTCATCAGATAAAATTAATGTGGAAAGGCGAATTGATAAAAAGAGGTAAAAGAGTGGATGTATGATGTATATACCTAGGATGGGTGCTAAGAGAGAATACGGCCTTCGGGAAGCAGAAGATGGAATCAGGACTATGCAGCAAGAAGGAGGGAAATTGTAAGGAGGCAATGGCCATTTTCAACCGGGTGCCTGCTGGGCAAGCGCTATGACAGCTGCTAATTGAATGCCAACAAAATAACGGCACGTTGGCGTTCATTGGCTGCTGTCATAGCGCTGGCCCAGCGCTGACCTCGGATGAACATGGCCAATAGATATATGAAGATGCTGCGTGAGAAGCATTACGATGTACGAAACGGATGTTGGGGGGGGGGTGACAAGAATGCTCCAAAGGGTGATAAAAAGAACTTTGGGGTTGGAAAAGACGAACACAGTGGAAAAGTTTTGTACACAATTATTTATTTATTTTATTTGTTTTCATTTTATTTCGTCCCTTCATCCTGTCACCGCAACAGGTCGAATCCAATGGGTTGGAGCGGCCCGACAAAAAAAACGCAAATTAACGGGAGAAAGATTTTTGAACGCCACTAAAACGTAAAGAACGAATTAAAAGTGTTTTGCGCGACATTCAGTTAATAGTGCGACGTCTGTTTTTATGTGGACAATCGGTTCTAAGTACGATCCTGTGTCCATTTCAATATGTGTCGCGCTGAAAATCAACTTTCTTCCTTCGGCGGGAATAACATGAAAAGTTGCAGAACAACCTTAATTGATGATAATTCGGCGTTATTGTCATGTTTTACTCAAAACTTTTTCTGGCACACCTTTCAACATAGGACCGTCATTTTTGCATATTTGGGGTTGGGCTATTGGCTATCTCAGCCACGACAAAATCTGAACTGGCACGTCAAAATAAAACAATCGAACGTAATGCCTTTATTTTTGAGAAAGTTAGAAAGAAGAAAAACCAGTGCACCATGAAATCATTACAGAATGTCGTTCCATATCGAAGAAAAACGAATATTTTATTCTCCAATCAAAAAATACAGATATTGTGTAATATATTTTCAAATGTAAGATGTGTATGGTTCCTTTGCTAAATAGATATTTTAGAAGTTACTTTCACCATAGTAACTAAAAAAAAACTACTTATATAAATATGACAAAATAATAAAGATTTGTAATCTTCCCTAAAAGAAATAATCAACTGGACTCAAAACTGGTGATCCAGCGGACACCTACACATTACTTATCAACTTATTGTAAAAATCTTTAATTAAATAATTTCTAATATTTATTGAACAATGGTACGCCAACTTTCTGAAAATATTGCAATATGTTAGCTGCACTAACAGTTATTTTGTAAGAATTTTGTTAGACGACTTACTGTTCTGAATAAGTGAAAAAATTTACTTTTTAAATATTTACGCAAGCTACACAGATTTTGTTGGACTACAAATAGCCTTTAGCTGCAAAAATAAATCCGTAGAACCAACATGCTTTATCTTCGATTTTTATATGCATTATATAAATATCCTACATCAACCCAATAAAAATATTAAATTTATAAAATAAGAAAAATGCACTAACCGTACGAATGCTATTTACGTAGTTGTAACTGCATCCTTTTTGCTATATCCGTACAAGATGACACGACAGGACGTAGACGACAGAAGCAATCAAGCGTTGCAGTTGTTGCTTTTATGTACTTTATTGGCTATGGCGCGGTGCAATAACCCTGCTGCTACATATGCTAGAACCCGGTCGATTGCGCCCACCACGGCTTTTCCAGCTTTAACTCTGTGTATTTGTTGCAGGTTCACCTGTGCGAAGCCGAAGGTTTGCCCGACTTTAACGGCGGCTCGTCGTTCCACAAAAAACAGCTGGTCGTTGTTAAAAGTCTTTGGAGAGGATGCGGTGATTCTAAAAGGTAAAATGTATCAATTTTTAACATTGCAAGTTAGTGCATTAATTTTTTCTAATGTGAACAAATGCCGTTAACGGAAAAGTGAAATCGAGCAAGGGTAATAGATAATTTTTGATATTTGAAGTTCGCTTGCTAAATTTGAAATTTTGGCAGTTAAATTTGAAATTTAGTAATGATTTAATTAAGATGATTTAATTACTTTTTTCTATATTAATCCTTAATTGTTATGGTTTGTTGGAGCATATCATGGAGCATGGTTTGATTAAGTTATGTAAAATACATTTCCCTCCAACAAGCAAACCTATTCTATCTTTTATCGTTTCTCATATACCTACAGGGGTCCAATCAACGAAAAATATTAATAGATAAGTTGTACATTTTACTCGTCTAGAATAATTTCGAGCTCGTAGTCATCTTTTATATTTATCAGTATTTGTGGATTTTTCGTAAAACTACAGGTGAAAAATCAATAAAAATATTTGGCTTAAGTATAAAGGACAATGTCGAGCGTGTGTATCAAATCCCAAGACTATAAAGGACTTAAAGCGTGACTTAGAATTTTCGGCATATTATACAGTCCAAATTTTCACATACGATTTGAAAATTTAAAAATTGGCTCAAAAATAAGAAAATCGACTTATACCTAAAATGCATCATGTAGTCATCTTTCATATTTTAAGTATTACTAGTATTTCTGGATTTCTTGTAAAACTACAGCTTGAAAAATCAATAAAAATATTTAGCTAAACTGTAAAGGACATGACGCTGTACTGAAACAGTTTTCACAGAATTTTCGAGATATTAAACAGTTGGAATTTTCACATTCACATTCACAATTTCAAAATTAAAAATTTGCCTCACAAATAAGAAAAATCCCAAATCGACTCTTATAACCTAAAATGCATAATTTGTGAATTTTTTCCATTAATACGTAAATTTACAGATTTTTTAATGATTACAAACAATTAAATAAATCATAATGTAGCAAATAACAACAAACGCAATCAAGTAATTTCAATAAATTAAATGCCACCCGGATTATTGTCTGTGTGTTTTATTTGATGGCTACTGGGACAGTAAATGCAATTTTTAATACAAACACAAAGAAAAAATCTGCTGGGGCCAGACCCGAGGGTTGTGGCGGCCACCGATACGGTCAGTTATTGGCAATTCTTGTCTCTTCATTCAATAAAGCTACAACATTACCAGCGTTTCAAGAGTTTCGCTCTGCTTGAACAACAGTTCTCAAAATTTATATTTTCGTCATAAAAAATTGCCCTAAAATTCATTTTTTATATCACATATTGAATTACAAACTCTGTTTGTAACTTGCCCCTTAAGGGCTATTGTGACGGTTAAATAAACCATTTTTAACGAATACTGCTTCATCAGTCAAGATTATGATTTTTGGGAAATTTTCTGAATCATAATTAGAACTATTCAAAAAATCATTCAAATTCTACGAATATTTAAAAGGAAGCCAGATATACAATGAAAAGTCCTAGAACTGTAATTTCCATTTTTCATTACCAACTGAAGGTTTTTGCAAACAAAACTTTCTGATCAGGAGCTTTGTGTATGGATTGAGGATCTTGGTAGACTTTTCTGTAAAAAAAACACAATTTATTTAAATAAGATTTTGCAAAAAATTGTGTTTTTTTACCGAAAAGTTAAAATGGAGTTCCACCAAGTAAAGGCTGAATCAATCCAAGATCTTGATATATTTAGTATTTTACAGAATTTTTTGTCATTTTCATATATTTGTTCTTCTACTCATTTTAAAATTTAAGTATATTAGAAATGGCACATTTTAGTTAAAGGATATCTGTCATAAAATGAGGCCCATTTCATGAAAAATATCCTTTAACTAAAATGTCCCTTTTCTAATATATTTTTTGTAAATATCCAAAATATTATGTCATTCACTTGCCATTTAAGAAATGCTTTTTGCCCTTTTTTATTTTCTAATGAAGGCGAAATTTTGAATACACTGTGTAATTGGTATTTCATTTACAAATTTGTCAAATATTTTTTCATAATATTTATTACCTATGGATTATTATTAAGGAGCAAAACCAAATAAATCCACTTTTTATGAAAATTAAGTTAGCGGCGGATTTCAACAGACATTGTTAAATTATATCTTTATAGACTACCTGTTCCGACCAAACCGAATAAATGCCTATAAAATTCAGGCTCTAAATCGATGCTTTCGTGCAAAACCGAATAAATCCACTAAATACACAAAATTTGTATTTACAATAATAGATGTCACCAGGGTTTCCTTATGAGTTTTCCTGAGGAGAATAAAAATATGCTATGAAAATATTCAATGGTATGCATCAAACACTACCTATTTGAAGCCCAATCGGAAGTTAACAAATCTGTCTATAAAAGAGAAAACAATTTTTCGTTGTCAAAGGTCCACCTGCGACATAACATTCCGCAAAAAAAGATTTAGAAAAGAGTGGCACGGAAATTTTCAATGGTTGAAAACTGCTATGTGAAGGTGTATGTCAAAATAATGAGGAAATAACTCATGAAGAGAATGATATGAGCAATTTTTTTTTTCTTTTTAATAAAGCTTTCATATTTAAAATAATGTTTTTATTGCTGTTTGTCAATAAAGTTTTAAGCAAAACGAAATAAATCCAATAGTTTTGAGCAAAACCGAATAAATCCATTTTTATTTTTGTTTTATTTTATTTTTTAAAATTATAATAGGTCTTCAATAGTATTTTCTAACAAAACAAAAGAAAAGGCTAATACTTTTTGTGTTATCGAAAAATCGTGTTTTTCCCAAAATCATTTGTGGTGGATTTATTCGGTTTTGGTCCAAAGCTCCTCAATTTTACAAAAAAAAATCCAAAAATAATATAAAATACCTCGTGTCTTATTTAACATATACTTTTTTAAACAGCTACAACTTATCTGTTAAAATTTCTTCGTTATTTTCCAAGCCACAAACGAACAAGGTGTCCCGTTGAGACAACTGCATGCATATGTAAAACACATATGTAAATTTTGCATGTAATGCGATTTGCTTTTGACAGTACGTAATTGATTTTAAAATGAGCGTCATAAAGTGAAGTGATTTCCTACTGAAGGAGCGCGCGATGCCTTGGAAATCTTAGCAACAAACACTATTTCATTATTGAGTCAATTGAAGTGTTATGAAATGAACATTAATGAGCATTTCAATCTTTGTTTCAATCCATGGAAAATGTAGTAATTTATAACTACCCTGAAATTTCACAAAACTATGTGCCCCATAACAAACATTCCCTGAAACGCTTCTAACTCTCATAACGTTCTTGATCGTTTATTTATGACTTTATGCATAAACAACCCCCTATGTTGGTGTAAGCTCTCAGAGTGGAGAAAATTTACAAAACAGTTTCATATTCATTTCCATTAAAATTATGTAAACAACATTTACGTTAATACATTTTTTATGAAGTGTAAACTGAAATAAGTTTATATTTTACTCACTAATTTCTACATAGCCAGAGTAACTAGGAAACTGAACTGGAACGTAAATAACATCTGCATGCATTCTGAAAAACTGTATATTCAACCCTATTTGTTCTTGTTTTAGCGTTTGCAAACAACCTGTGTAGGCATAATGTAGAAATAAGCAAAGCAAGTCCTAAGGGGCTCGCCTTAAAACTTAATGAATTTTATATCGAACTCAGAGACAATTGTGATTTAGCGACTCCTGGTAAAAATTCTATACGTCTCGTGCCGTTATAGTATTCAGAAGTTTTTTCACGCTACGACGAAACGTATTATCGTTTTGGGATCATTGAGGTGACACGACCTGATATCGCAGGTTGTATTTTCCCCAATTGACCAAGCACCTCTCAAGTGATGGTCTCCTTTGAAAGCCTTGTTTCACCTGTAAACCTATAACGATGATGGAACAGCAAATCCTTATTTAAGAAATCAATCAAATTCTATGTAATGTTTAAAAGGAAGTCAAATATACTATGAAAAGTCCTAGAACTGTAATTTCCATATCTTCATTACCAACTAACGGTTTGTTTTTCAAAAAACTTTCTTATCAGGCGCCACGACCTGATATCGCAGGTTGTGTATTTTTCCCAATTGACCGAAGACCACTCAAGTGACGGTCTTCTTTGAAAGCCTCGTTTCACCTGTAAACCTATAATGATGATGAAACAGCAAATCCGTATTCAAGAAATCATTCAAATTCTATGTAATATTTAAAAGAAAGCCAAATATACTATGAAAAGTCCTAGAACTGTAATTTCCATATCTTCATTACCAACTAACTGTTTGTTTTTCAAACAAAACTTTCTTATCAGGAGCCACGACCTGATATCGCAGGTTGTGTATTTTTCCCAATTGACCAAGGACCTCTCAAGTGATGGTCTTCTTTGAAAGCCTTTTTTCACCTGATGAAGATGATAAATCAGCAAATCCTTAATACATCAAACGTTTCTGATGTAGTTTTATCAGGTTTATGACCTCATGTTTGAATTATGACTTTCGAAAATCAACAATAAATCCACTTCCACTTCCACTCCAACGAAGACCAAGACAGCAAATAACACATACGCGCGTTCTCAATCGAAAATTACTTTATCTTTAAGTAGCATTTTATTACAATCTGCTGTTTTACTTACGTAATAAATAATACCTGTTGTTACTTACTTATTACTATTGTTTTTTTTTTTCGGTCTAGGCTTTATTTCTTGAAAGTGAGTGAAATTTAGTTAAAAGTATGTAAAATATCTACTCAGGCATCAGTATTCCAACGGTTTATGTTGTATCTTTATATCTGGGCTGGAACCATGCCATTTCGACCTTAATTGACGACGTTTCGTACACTGTTACAAGTGGCATCCTCAGGGCGACACAATGATAATCCAAAAGTTCATAACGAACTGGACGACAGGGTAACATGGAAAGCTCTGGCAAAACTGAGGCTGATATAAAAATCATCGGCCGCTGAAGCCTTCGTAAGACGTTATTCCAATGATTTATTTCCAATTGATGTTCCAGAAACTCAGTCTAGTCATCTACGATTACATACAGCTCAAAACGATATTTAAAAATTTCTTTTCAAACTTAGATCAAATTAGCAATTATATAGAGCGATATAATCTCCCTTTGCTTGTGAGAAAATAATACCCAGGAGTTTTCTTAAGATTGAGGTTGTGGCAATGTCATCTAGTAGGGTGTGTTTTGTTAAGTCTGAACCTCTTCATCTTCTTCGAAAGTCGATCCTGAAATATACAGATTCAGTACATTTGCAAATATTCAGTGAATCTTTTCCTGATTTCTACTTCATGTTCTGGCGCCTTTTAGGACGAATGATTCCTGTAATAAATATGCGGTCACTTTATGTTTCTCAAGATATTATGCCCTTTATACTTCCAAACATGCAGATCTGCACATTAAATAAACGTATTTTTTAAAAACCTACAAACGATAAAGATTTTATTGCAATTGTGAGAAAATTTTGCGAATTTCTCATGTTGATTCTCACAACAAAATTTTGCTACCACTACAGTGTTAAGACTTAATATAATTTATTGTCGAATTGAAATATTTTGTATTTAAAGGCGGCATAAAGAAAAGAAAGTTTTCACTTTTGTCATTGTGCTAACTCGTCCAATACGATGCTCACCCCATCATATTGCGAATTTATAGTGAGACGCACCGGAATAAATTACAACGAAATTGAAAAATATGATTCACCATCGCAAATTCAATCAGAAACTTTCCCCCGCAGAATGACGACCGCCGCGGTTGTTTGTTCTGCAAGCCGCGTGCCCCGCCATAAGTACGCTCGAATTTCTTGATCTACATTTCTAAGTAGCAATCAATCCCCGCGCTGGCATCAGCTGTTGTTTGACGAGACGCGTGTTACAGGCACGAGTTCCTGCGGGAGACCAGCTGGTTGGCGGGACTTCGAGACCCCAACCTTGCGAGGGTGGTGGGACTGTGCAGTCAGGACGAACCCATGTGTGCGTTGCTTGAACACTCCGAGCTTGGAGAATTGCCAAGATTTCTCGCGCAGCGGGTCAACGAAGATGAATCACAGAGTCCGTCGATTAGGTAAGATATAATATAAATTGTGAATTATGCTAATCTTGTTATTTTATGTTTGTTTCATTGTATGTAACCCTTACGAAAATTGGAAAAATTACTGTTTTCTTCGGAAATTTGAACTTATTTAATATGAACTCTCGCCGAAACAACAAATATTGTTCCCATTAGGAATTTATATCGAATCGCTAAACTTAGTAACCTTAATTTAATGCACGTTTGCCTCAGCAAAATGGAAAAAAAAAACGTAACGATTTTCCGACCGAAACATCTCTTCGTCTGTATGAAGTTCGTTTCATTTTTGTTGGCTTAACTTATTACCGGACAGTTGAATTGTAAAATGAATCTCTAAAAGTTAACACAAATTAAGTGCGCTCTGTTGAATACCCTATTATGATCATTGGGGCACTAATTACCCGAATAATTTAGACGTTTCTTTTATATTCGCGCATTCTCGCCTAACAAGCGATTTTATCGTTCATTTCGTCTGTAAGTTTTTCATCCGTTTTAATAAATATTGCGCCCTCGTGAAAATACGACTTCGTTAAAGTAGCAAAATGTTATTGCTAATTGGCAATGGTACGTGTGTTTTAAATTGTTTAATGTGCGAACGAAATAAATAAACTAAATATTTTAGTAATTTAGGTTTTTTAAATTTCGCATAATATTTTACAAATGCTCTAATATTTTAAATACTCAGTGGTCTATTGGTAAGAAGGCCGGACTCTCAGTGTGAGAGTTGAGGGTACGAGTCGCGCCTGGGGAGACATCTTCTCCTGGAAGCCATGGAACACTTTACCTACACAAAACACACTTAAATGGTGCTTCCGCAAGCCTTCGACAAGCGATGAGCTTATGATTAGTGATGGGTCGAAAACAAACGGTCAGTAGAAGGTCCTCAGCTGATTGTGAATAGAAATCGAATGAATTCATTCGAATAATTCGATAGTTAAAATCTCTCGGTACATTCGATAGTTTACGAAAATAGTATTCGATAAAAAATAGTATTTGTTAAAAAATAGTAGTCGATAAAAAAATGGTAGTCGATGAAACTAGCGATGGGCACAATCGAATGAATTCATTTCATTTTTGTGTATATCATTTTTAAATAAATTTGAAGGAAATATTTTTGTACATTATAGTTTTCAAATTAGACAGATTTTTTAAACATTCAATAAAACACACATTAATTTCAAAAAAGTTTTTATTGAAGTATCAGTTATGCCATTTATATACAAAAATAATATCTGACAAATGACCACCTCTTGCTGCTCCACAGGCCACCACTCTTTTGTTAAAATTTTGGATGACATTTTGACATAATTGCGGCTCTATCTCACCAATGACACGAATAATTTCATCCTTTAGTTCTGGAATCGATTGTGGATTGTTTTTATAAACCTGGCTTTTCACATAACCCCAAAGAAAATAGCCCAACGGTGTTAGATCACACGATCTTGGTGGCCAAGTAACATCACCATTTCTTGAAATAATTCTTCCAGGAAATTTTTGTCGTCTCAATAAAGTAATTGTTAGCAAAATGAGGTGTCCTGTTGAAACCATATATCGTCTAGATCTAGATCAATATCATTCAGTTCAGGTCAAAAAAATTCAGTTAACATCTCACGATATCGAACACCATTCACTGTTACAGCATTACCAGCAGCATTTTGAAAGAAATATGGTCCAATTACACCACCAGACCGTAACGCACACCAGACAGTGACTCGTTGAGGATGTGAAGGCTTTTTATGAATCACTCTTGGATTTTCCTCACCCCAAAGACGACAATTTTGTTTATTAACATAACTACCAATTTCGAAATGTGCTTCGTCAAAAAAGATGATTTTTTGAGAAAAAGCATCTGTTTGTTGTGTAATCTAATTGACAAATTCACGACGTTTTGAACGGCTTTAGTTCCTGTGTTATTTGAACTTTATATGCCTTCAAAGCTAAATCCTTTCGTAAAATACGCCATGTTGTTGATTCACTGAGTCCAAGTTGTTGTGAACGTCGACTAATGGACATTTCAGGATCTTTAGCAACACTTTCACTAACCAAATCAATATGTTCTTGTGAACGACCACTGCGCCTATATTTCTCTTTTATCTTCAACTGAACCAGTTTGTTGAAAATTTTCAACAATGCGATTAATAGTGCTTTCAGATGGACGCTTATGTCGACCATAAATATAACATTTTTCACTGAATACTGATTTTCATAAAATAATTCAACAATTTGAACACGTTGTTGTATTGTGTACAAAGCCATTTTATAAATGGCATAAATAACACTGCAATATGTTAACACCTAGGCGAATTCACAACGCCATCTGTGTCTTAGAAAAGAATTAAAAAAACCGCCGAATCTGATCTGAAAGACCCTTTATATTAGTTAGACATTGTATTTCAGTAATTTTGTTCTATTAGTCTGGAGTCTGGCTAATTAATAAATTTAAATAAATAACTTAAATAAACTTACCTCGACCAGACCTTTTAATGAAAATCTTCATTTAACTACACGTAATGAACAGTATGCATTTATTTCATTTGCTGATGTGATAAATGTTTTCATTAAATATTTTTAATTATTAATTAATTAATCTTTTTATTCGTATTTTTTACTTGTACATACTGAACAGTTTGTATTTTGACTTGATTACGATTTTCTACTGAGTATTATTTTATTTTATCTTATTTTCGTAATCTCTCGAAATGAATCTATTGTTTTTGACAAGTGAGAGCTATTAATATTTGAAATTTTTCATTCGAAGTAGGCGACTTAATAAATATATAAATAACATGTCGGAAAGTTCTGTTACTTTTATTTACTTTTATTTGAATGAATCACTCGATTGTAAAACAGTAAAATCTCTCGACTGTAAAATCATTCGATAGTAAAATCATTCGATGGTAAAATCATTCGATAGTAAAATCATTCGATGGTAAAATCATTCGATAGTAAAATCATACCATGGTAAAATCATTCGATAGTAAAATCATTCGATGGTAAAATCATTCGATAGTAAAATCATTCTATAGTAAAATCATTCGATAGTAAAAATCATTCGATAGAAAAATCATTAGATAGTAAAAATCATTCGATAGAAAAATCATTCGATAGTAAAAGTCATTATTCGATAGTAATATCATTCGATAGTAAAAATCATTCGATTACTAACAATTCGATAGTTGAAATCGTTCGATTGTGCCCATCACTACTTATGAGGCGTTTGGACCAGCACCACACACACTCACACACACACACACACAAACAAAGAAAAAATGCAGAACATGTTATCTAACGAATGGAGACTATCTTAAGAACAAAGAGCATAAACAAGGCTTTTATTAGTCGAAACTAGAAGGTTATTTAACACGTTAAGACACTAGGAATTGTCTGCATGTCCTCTTATCTATTACATCTTCGCTTAATCGAGCAGGTGCTTGTAAAATGTTTTCTAGTGACATAATTATTCTTCTGTTTGCTCTTATTGCATTAAACTCTTTTCTGAACGAAAGCAATAATAATTCTCTTGTCCGCTTACAGGCATCTAATTATTACTGAATCACATCATCGACGCGTTGATAGTTTTTACCAATAACTGTCTGAGATGAGTATATCTTCATTCATAGTTAAGTTTTTCTAAATCATTGTACGACTATGACTAGGAAGACTAAGAAGAACCATATAAATCTTATTTAACCTGACATTTACCGCTTTTGTAATCCTGCATTTCAATAAATTTAATTAAATTCTTAAGATGGTGCAACAGTCGAACCTTCGTGTTTTGGGAAAATGCAATGCCCTTAAATCATGATTTATTTGCATGTTTCCAAAAATCAAAACGATATATAGAGTGGCCCACCGAAAACGGAAGGTAATTAGAAGAAAATTCACCTGTTTCAGTATTTTTTAAGCAACTAATCTCCAAAGTGGCAAAAAAATGAAGAAAGTTTGAATATACAGAGCTCACTAACTTAGTAAGTAATTTATTTATTTATTTATTTATTTATTTATTTATTTATTTATTTATTTATTTATTTATTTATTTATTTATTTATTTATTTATTTATTTATTTATTTATTTATTTATTTATTTATTTAT
>JAFFZR010018709.1:0-12768 GCA_018397195.1 Lethrus apterus | reverse complement strand
ATTTTGCTCTCATCTCTGTGCTGTAGTAATATATACCGTAAAATATTATCGAATGCAACGGGTCACGTACCTGCTTCTCAAATACGGTCAGCATGATGCGAGGAAGACATTTGTCGTTATTTTCGACGTGCGTTTCGGTTTTATTGGTACGACATTTACTCTGTCAATGATTGTACATTGATGACGTTTTCTTTTCCGAAATGAATTATTAAAAAAGTGATCCGTCTTGCAAACATGTTAAATTAGCGGGCGTTATTCCTAATGTGTATTTATGGCTGTGTCGGCGCGGGATGTAAACTAATTGCACGGTCAGACCGTGGCTGAATAGATTAGTGATTAATTCAATTGTTTCAGTCTGTCAGCATTCGCTTCGTATACACATAACGTCTATTGTTCTAACCGTCTGACTTGATATTGTTCCTTGGACGGATCCATTAACGAACAAGTATTACAAAGTGATTTACGATCAATTTCTATACTTATGTCGAACGTTAATTTTTATTCGTGAATTGAGTTATCCATAAAAAAATATTGTTGTGCAACTTTTACATTAGGTAACCGAAGTTTACTATCCTCGAGAAACAAACAAGACATCGTAACTTTTCTCCGTATATCGTTTCGATAAGGCGGCACGCGGTGATGGATATTTATGACGCTGTAAAGTAAACGAACTGTATATCAAAATTTAAAAGGTCGTATTTCAAAAAAGCGCCGTCGCGCCGCGCGCACGGAACTGCAGCGAAATCTACGATCGCAATATTTTCAAATCAAACAGACGTGTCGTCCTCGAAGATTTTTCGCAAACGTGCATCGGTTTTACGACGAAATTGTTTTCGAATGCGGAAAATTTCAAAATTTTGTTTAAACATTTTGGTATGAATTACGCTTATTGGACAATTATTAGTTTCATTGTTTTTTAATCTCAATTTTTATTAAACAGCACTTTTGCTGTTAAAATGTTTTACGTAGATTATTGTCAAACTCTTGGCAATTGTTTCTTACAAGATTTCCATAACAAACTAGTGGGGCAGCTTTAATTTTTAATTGAAAGAATAATTGATTGTCAAATGTTGAATAACTCATTAATTATTGATTTTACACATAAAAACCTTTAACATCAATAAAAGGTAATACAATAAGGAACACAATCAAATGATAAAATACAAGGTGTTCTATTTGAAAATAACGAGTTATGGTGATATGAAAACGAGTAAATTTGATTCGTTTTAATGAACACCCTGTACAATTTAATTGAAAACTTTTAACGTCAAAACATAGAGGTTAGTCATAGTTATCAACGAAAAAAAATCCCATTTTGAGGTTAAAAAATAGCGTTAGTAGGCTGTTCTAAATTCAAGGCATTTATTAATGAAAAATATTAATAACTTGACAATGCCGCCGAAAAATTAAGAAAATTTAATATGGCCGTATAGGGCAATAAAAAAGCAGTCGAAATGCCGAAAAAAATATACAGGGTGATATTTAAAAAAAAATTGAAAAATGCTACACAGCGGTAGCGGAACACCCTGTATAAGTGAAAATAATTTAAGAGTGTAAACCTCTAAAGGCTAAAAAACTTTTGTCTATAAACGTATGCTCTATTTCAAATGATAAGAGAGATATATAAGTCGGACACAATGACTCACCCTGTATATTCATCATTTTAATCAGTTTTGTATTGTTGATTTTCTTGATTCTTTACTTTCTCCATGTGATCTTTCTTTTTCATATGTTTTTATTTTTTCATGTATATTTGGGTTTCTTTGACATGATTTTCCATATTGAACGCGTTGCCATGCCAATATTTTCAGTTTGATCGGTTTCTGAATCTTTGACCTCATCAGCTTTTCCATATCTTAATTCTTTATTGTTTTTGCAAATACTTTTGCGAGAGATTTTTTGACATCAGTGATTTTCCGATCAACAAGCCAGGCCCGTAACAGACAATTTTACATTGTTCAATAATAAATTGATGAAAATAACTGAAAAAACTGAATATCGAATAGAAAAAAAAATTTATAAAAAATGAACCGTAAAATAAGTAAAAATGTTAATCCGATTTCAAATTAAAAGTGACGCTTTCAAAACTTGCAAAATAACGTAATTTTCTTCATTTAACTTTTCCTCAAGTTTGTTATAAATTACTTAGTTTCGAAAATGGAAAACTTTCGCGTAAAATATCGCATTGAATCTAATTTTTATTTGTCTTGGGTACCCGTACCAAGTCCCTAGATTAAATTGCACGAACTCCTCAAATTGTCGTACATGCCGTCCAGTTGAAGAGCCGATGTTTTCAAGACGATGGCGTGGCGCGAATTCGCATCAGCAAACTTCTTCCACCTTATACCGACCGAGAGACCCGTTCACTAATGAATTCGATGCTGGGAACTCATTCGAACCGTGAAAATTCTGTTCCGAAACATTTACTTTAAGCCGATTATACGTTACTAGAAACAGAAATACTAACTCGGACTGCTAATCTTTAGATTTATTTTATTAAATTGCAGCCGGTGCCGCAGCCGGTGCCGCGGGCGCCTTTTCCACTTTTCCAAACGCACGCAATTTTGGACGAAATTTCGAGGATTCGCGATGCGATTTAAGGTTTCCTTAACTGCAGACAGTTTGCATATTTTAAATTAAGTTGGAAAAATCTAAACCCTGATGTACGAAATTTATCGGTTCAAAAATGAAAATAACGAAAATAAAATGCAATCGTTTGGGGCTTAAGTCTGCGGCTTAAATGTGCCAAATAAATTATGTCGTATATCAACGATGTCCTATAAATCGACCTTTTTTCGGTAAAGGTCACAGCAACCTACGAATAAAAGCAACCATTTTGAACGTAGCGTATCCGATATATTTACGTTTAACTGACATCCTAACATATAACCGTCTCCAACGTCCTCTATATTACGTATAGTGCATCAAGTTGAATAAATTTCTAAAGTAGTTGAGTAATTCATTACATTATTATATTAGTTTATTATTATTATTTATTTTTAATAATAATAAAATGTATTTATTTTAAATCTTACAATGTTAATATCCACCTGTATATATAACAGTAAATAAATTATGCTGTTGGATTGGATCAGTGGCGTAGTCAGAATTGTATTATTGATATTTTTAAATAATTGTTGACTGATTTTATTATACGGGATTTTTACGATTTTTAATTTAATAAAAACGAATATGGGTTTTCTTAAAAATTGACTTTCGTGCTTAAATAAGTCATACAAAATTTCTGAATGGCTCGGCTCTTACGGGTTCATGTTAATGAGGCTTTAAACAGAAAAAGAAAATTAAAAATATACATTTTGATTTTATGAATTTTTGATTGATTATTTAAATTATGAAAATTTTCAACAATTGAAAAATATAAAAAATGACTCGTTTCTGTACATGTGGATTATTTTTCAAAAAAAAAAAAAAATTAAAAATTAATATTTTCAAGCGAAAAATTCGCATTAAATACATTTAAAAATTTCTAAAATTTTCATATGTTGTAAACGTTACATAAAAATAATTTGAAAAAATATTTTCAAAATTTATCTGTTAATTTCAACGATAAATAATTTTCAAAAATTTTCTCTACAAGACAGATACTGTTAGGTGGGAGCAATAATATATGCCAAATTTTTTGTCAAGTTCTTGTTTTATTTTTGAGTTAATATCTATGAAATCTGCAAAAATGTCAGTTCTTATATCATGTTTGCTTATATGCTTATTATTTTTTAAAAATTTTTCCTTATTGAAAAACTGCGTTCCTTTGGTTACATCCGAAGTTTCAAGGTCAAAATTAACATTTCCTTTGTCATTGCTTCAAATTCCAGTGTTTAAAACGTCGATTTTTGATAAAAATCCAAATATCCACAAATTTGATGAAACTTCATTTGTAGAAAAAAAATTGACAAATTCAATGAAGCAGGTCCCATAATCCTAGAATGCACCCATCCCTTACTACGAGCCTCCAAACCCAATCGTTAGGAAACATAACCCCTTACTTTCTTCCCTTGTTAACGAAAGAATGATAACTTTCAGTTCAAAACTGACGTTATATTCGTAATCAGCATGGCCAACTTGACTTAGAACGTGATTTTGAACAAAATCCGAGAGATGATGAAAATCGTCCAAAAATCAAGGGTAACAACCCCTTGAAAAAATCGCGATTTTTGACAAAAAATTAAATTTTTCGAAATTGACGTTAAAAAACTGACGTTATATTCGTAATCAGCATGGCCAACTTGACTTAGAACATGATTTTGAACAAAATCCGATAGATTATGAAAATTGTCCAAAAATCAAGGGTAACAACCCCTTGAAAAAATCGCGTTTTTTGACAAAAAATTAAATTTTTCGAAATTGACGTTAATAAACTGACGGAGAATTAACAGAAGAGGTCGCAACATTGTAGGGAGCCTTGGTCACAAGTTACGGATTAAAAACTTCCAATTTTTAGGACGTTTCCTCAAACAAATGACCTTGTATTTCACAAAAACGTCGATCTCCGCCTCAATTTTCAATAAAATCCGCGAATTGGACAAAAAATTGAGAAAATATAAGAGGGTTAAAAGTTCACAAATGGTTTTAAATAAAATTTCAATATACTTTGTTTGCCCTCTCACTCTTACACAATTAATAATAATAATAATAATAATTTTTTTGTGTGGTGTTGGCCTGACGTTTCCTAACCTCATCGTTTGTCAAGACTAGCGGAAGCACCTTTTATAATAATAATCTTTATAATAATAATAAAATATAATAATATAATAATAATAATAATAATAATAATAATAATAATAATAATAAAAATTCGCAAAATTGGGAGAGTGAACTTTACGGTTAAAAATACCATAACACTTATTAATTACAATGCAACATAACGTACATAACAATAAAAATAATAATAATAATAATTTTCTTTATTTCCGAAATTGGCACAAACATGAGAAAGAATCAAATTACAATTATTATGGTGAGACTTATTTGAAATGTATGTGTTTCATTATTTCAACCTTTTTTTCCCAACATTAAAATATTCCAAATGCGAACGATAATAAAATTTGAAAGGAAAAAATCGAAACCAGAAGCTGGGAGATTTAATGAGCGGGGCTTTGTTTTTTAATGGACATTTTGCTCCGTGCGCACGTTTCCATCAGAAAATTCCATCAAAAACTACATTGTACTGTACGCATTACCCCATAAAACAGCCATAAAGCGTTTGAGATTGTGCTCCGGTAATCGCACGATTTTTACGACTCGATATCATCGTGCGCGCTCTCGCATTGCAAACAACAATAAGTTCGGGACATATTTCGAATTTGCGACTTCCGGTCGTCATTTTCGTCGCTTTTCCTCAAGTCGCCGCGTCGGGAGGGTAATTCGAATTGGAATATTCAATTGGTGGAACCGCATAACGTATTTTGATTATCGGCCGATATTATTCAATAAGGGATTTGATGCTTTCGGGTAAATGAAGTTTCCATTGTTGTTAACGACCGCACCCGTCCGAAGAAGGATATTGCGCACGAGGGTTTATAATTAAAATCGTGTTCTCGACGAAACGGAATCGGACGAAATTAAACAGACGCAAGGTTTGACTAGAAAATTGTCGTCGATTTTGAAACGTCGTTTTCGACAAATTCGCGTTCTTATTACGAATTTACACGACAAGGGCATAGGGCAATTTTTCCTTCATTCCGTCTCACCACTTACAAGTTGGAAGATCTTAACTGGATTGAGAGTTAGAGGGGAAACAAAAGAAAACAAAAAAAAAACAAACAACCCATCAAACTCGATAGCATCCTAGGGGTTGATTTCGTATCTAAATTTCGGTTTGGTTGGTTTCTAATTAACTAGGTTTTGAATAGCTTGTATTTGTCAGCGCCTCGCAGCAGCTAAAAACTGAATAACAGCACGCAGATTATCTTTGGATTTTCTATCATAGATGCCCTTTTCAACTCAATCACAATGCTTATAAAAGAGCTTACTGCAATTATTTGCCCAAGAAATTTATTCCGTGCTTTTGGAACCAGTCAGTAGAGACATTTTTCAAAAATTTCTTCAAATAACCAAGCTTCGTTCGTCTTTTGTTTATTTTTCGAACGTACACGCCGTATTTTCGTTTTATTATTATCATTATTGTTTTTCTGTCATCATGCCATGGGCGTACCCAGGATCAAAACCGTGGGGTGGTCGTTCAGGTTGTAACATTTTAGAACGGAAATGATACCAAAATTTTAAGAAAATTATATATAATTATAGCAGTGCTTTATTAGTTATTACAATTATTTGCTTGAAAAGAAATATAGATTTTATACTAATACCATTTTTCTTGCTCTACCTAATTTTGTTTCCTTTCATCACTTTATAACCATTTAATTATTTTTTATTTTTGCTTCTACGCATTTTTCTCTCTTTTGGTTAATTCGTCATCTACGTATATTATTATATTTCTAATATTTCTTAGGATGGGTTTATTCTTCAATATTTTCCTTTTCTCTGTATGAGTCTCCATTTCAATTATATGTTTGTTGTTTGTTGTTTGTTACTCTTCTCACTTTTTTGATATTTGTTTCAATATGTAGTTCTGGTTTTATAAATTCCTTGATTTCTTTTTTAATTTCGCTTTCGTTTTCTGTTTTTACGTCCAGTCCTGTCAGTACTATGTTATTTCTTATTTTGAAGAATATAGAGTGTGCAGATTGTGTAGAAAAGGAAAGGAGACATGGGAGCATTGGATGACGGAATGTGACGGAGGTTGGACCAAGGAGGTGAGGAGAAGGTGGGCAAGCTGCTTCAGCGTGACGGGGAAGGGTGCGGAAACATTAAGAGGGGTGAAGAAGAAACTAGAGAAGAACTAGATAGGAATTATTGTGTAAATTTGCCAAATAAAGGTCTTTTTTTTGAAAAATCAATAATAAAACCAAAAAAGACAGAAAAAAGACGGACAAAAAGGCAGAGTGTACGAAAAGCGTATGATAGGGGCAAATAAAAAAGGATAACCCAGAAAATCGCAGATTGATGGCATAAGGGAAGAAGTACAGAAAAAAGGAAACTCATGTTTAATTTTTCAATTAAACAACTGACGCATGACAGAAAAGCATGAAGAAAAATGTATGAAAGAAAGAAGAAACTCAACACACACACACATAGGATTAAGTAAAGAGTTTCGTTGCCATGGTGACGAAGTCACGGCTACGCCGATCAAACGTGTTTCTATTGAACTATCTTCATAAAACATACGCGGATTCAGGCCCGGATCGAATAGGGGCGGGGCCCGATTGGATTTTTTTTGCGGGGCCCTCTCTATATATTAAATATTTAAATAAAATTCGAATTCAGTATATATATAAATATATCAAATGTCATGGATCATCAGATAGGTAAACTTATACAGAAATTAAAAAAAAAATGTTCAAAATACAAAAACATTTATTGAATATAAATTTACATCACCGAATATGAATACATGAATTTACATATTTCTAAGTTTTTGTTCTGTAAATTCTTCTAAAATTGTTTGAAAATCTAATTTAAATTTAAATTTAAATTTAGAATTTTTTTTTGTTCATTTTGATGTTAACGCGGGGCCCTTTCAAATGAGGGGCCCGATTGGGCCCAATCGCTCTTTATCCGGCCCTGCGCGGATTGTAAAAAAAAAAAATAAAAAACAACTGAGTTTGTAGCCAATCCAATTCTTTTATCATTGAAATTATGTGATATAAATTTTCTTTGCGTTTCGTGTAAACAACAAAGAAAAATATTGACTAATTCGAGACGTCTTACGTTGTTAGATCGTACAATCTTCGTGGAATATTCCATTAGGAAAATCCACCCTTTGTTCATTTTCCTTCGTACCGGTACAACATTTTTTCGTTCCATAACTTCATTGCGAAATTTCGCGTCGCCGAGCGTTTTCGTAATCAAATGAACGTCTCGATTCTTAGTCCGCTAACGAACTTTGGCAAAAATCGCATCCGCCGTCTAACGGGCAAACCGTCGTCGCAAATTAAATTATTTCCGAAGAGCGGGCGTTCTGCAAATGCAAATGTACATAATTTATATATCCGTACGAATGTCGCATTACAAAACGTAAACAAGAACCTAACGGAAAATAACAATGTGCTCGGTGACTGGTGGAAAGAGCACGCGTATAAAAATACCGATGCTTAAAATATGAATTGTAGTTTGTAGTTGTTTGCCGCCGCCGCGTTTGAATTTTACGACTGTACTTACGAAGATTCACGATTTTGCGGCAAGAACGAGAATTTTTCCGCAATTTTATGAATTTTTTTTAAATTGGTTTTTGCATTGGATAGGCCACTTAACACCCGTTAGATTCAAAACATTAATTTCTTTGATCCGTTAACTGATGATATTTTCGTATTTTAATTATTGTCAACAAATATTTTTTAATTCAAATAAACAACTATTGATGTTTGACAAATTGGCGAAATCTCGCAGGTGCGACAAGCAGTGATTGCTCACAGCGGCCGTACTGACGACGGGTAACAACCCAGAAACTAACGTCAATCTACGGATGTGAGCGTTCAAGTCTTGGTCGCATTTTCAAGATGAAGTACATAAATATTTTGTTGTTGTAATTTATCAGTGACACGGAAAACACGATAAAATGTACTTATAAACGTCAAAGAATATATTGTAAAGGAAATCCATACAGAAATGCACGCGAATAACCCGTTAGTAGATTTTCGTAAATATTTTTATATTTTGTGTGGATTTGAGATTGAATTGAATTGGTTTATTTAAAATTTTTCAATTTTGTAAGTATGCTGCTTTAAAAAACATGACTAACATTAGACATTTCACTGTTTTATTTTAAAAAAAAAAATTTTAATTGGAGGGGCACGTGACGTGGTATTAGGAAAACACGACAAAAAAGGAATACGTCCAACCCAATTAATTAATTAATTAACTTACGGTTAAGAAATTAACTAATTAATTAAAAAACGTAACTTAAAAATATACAAATTGTAACAGGGGGATAAGGAATTTTTCAATTATTATGGATGCTGTTTTAAAAAACTTGACTATCACAAATTTTATCATTTTTAATTTCTAAAAAATCCTAAAATAAAAAACATGCTTTTAAAACTTTTTTACTGTTTTATTGAAGGGGCCACGTGAACGTCCAACCCAATTAATTAATTAATTTACGGTTAAGAAAGTAACTAATTAATTAAAAAATATAACTTAAACATATACTAAAAATATATAAATTGTAACAGGGGGATAAGGAATTTTTCAATTATTTAAGGATGCTGTTTTAAAAAACTTGACTAACATCACAAATTTTATCATTGCCTTATTTCTAAAAAATCCTAAAATAAAAAAAAATGCTTTTAAAACTTGTTTTGTCTTTTATTGAAGTGAAAAATATTTAAAATTATTTTTGCTGTTTTAAAACACTTGATTAACATTACAAATTTTATTTCTATTCATTATTGTTTTATTTCTAAAAAATCCTAAAATAAAAAAAAATGATTTTAAAATTGTTTTCGTCTTTTATTGAAGGGGACACGTGAAAAAAATATTTGAAATTATTTTTGTTGGTATTAGGAAAACAAAACGAAAAATACGTCGAACCCAACCGTAAATTAATTAATTAATTTACGGTTGAGAAATTAATTAATTAATTAATTGACGGTTGAGAACTCTGCTTGAAATCAAGGTTAGACCTCAAAGATTCATAATTCAAACAAAAAAAAAACCATTCCTAACGTATGTATGTAAGAAAATTCAATCAGTTTCCACGCAAAATTCGTTTCGATTTTTACAAAGTAAATAAATTTGTAAATCGTTTTGATTTTATTTGAATTTATTTTGAGACCATATTTTGAAAAATATAAAAAATGTTGTACACTTTGTTTCTTGTTGGGTTGGTATTTTTTTTGCACTTTTATCGTGGTTTTCTAATATGTACCAACAAAAATAATTTTAAAAAATTTTTCACGTGGCCCCTTCAATAAAAGACGAAAAAAGTTTTAATTTTTTTTTAGGATTCTTTGGAAATAATACCCGAACCCAATATATAACGATATAGACGTTATTTATCACATGAGTGCGACATCCGCAGACCAACATTGATTTCTGGGTCGTTACCCGTCGTCAGTATGCCCCAAGTACGGCAATTGTAATTTACTTTAATTTTAAATTTAAATTTAATCCTAAACAAAATATATTGTTGAAACGTTGGTAATTGATAAATTGATCACGAACTTTTTATTATGATTGTTAGTATTATTATAGACAAGTAATTTAATTTTCAAATACTGTTCAAATGCTGTTCAATTCAATTCTTGCTCAAAGCGCTAACTAAACAGTTTAAAAATAGTCGACAAACGAACATAACCAAATAAACAAAACGAGCAATAAATTGTCAACTTTGACCAATTTGCAGCTGTAAATATTTACCGTTCAAACGCGTTCCCACCGCGTTCGTTTCAACGGTCAAAATTCGCCCAATTTCGGATGAAAAGCGCCGCAACAAATTGTCCAACGAGAGCCTCGTCCATTAAATCAAATAAAAGCGCAGATTTGCGATTTTGTCGTTTAAAACGCGCAGAGTAGATTTGCGTCGATGCCGTCCCGCATTCGCAATTTTAAAACGATTTTTCGTGAAACAATTAATATTGCGGACGTTTGACGATGACAATGCGAATTTTAAAGCCGCTTCCGTCGTTAGTAATCCGAGATCTTGGAGGTCTTGACGTCTCCTGTAGGTCGTAATCCCGCAGGAAGGGAGAATTCCCAGTTGTCGGTGCAATCCTTGGATTGTGGCGAGTTCCGACTTTGAACCCGTACCGACCAGCCGGGATTATTATTATTGAATTATTTCGTTATTCGGACCGTCCAAATAATTAGTCCTTTGCCGCTACGAAATATACGAAGGACCGCAAAGCAATGGGACTAATTGTTGCTTATATTAATGAATATTTGCGGAAATTGGGTTTCGAACTGAATATTCTAGATTGCTGAATAGAACGTTATTAATTTAAAATTAAATTACAAAATAAAGAAATTAATTTAAAAATAAATCATTTAAGAAACTCGTAGTTTTTTATTTTTTTTTTCCTCCATTTTTTTTGTCTCATCCAATCCATACAATAATTATTTGTTTCAGGCTATTTTATACATTCAATTTTTCAATATCTTGACTTCATTCTTTCTAAAGTTCGAATAATCGTATAATTTCTTTACTCAATCAATACCAAGTATATAAATTATCGATTTCGTTGCGAGGAATAACTTCAGCTGATTTTTTTCCCTACAGGGCTTTAGGACTACATCTGAAAAGAAGTTCGCGCAATTACGACAGCGAAGTCGTTACCTTAACGAACGCCTGAAAATCGTGCCGAAATTTCCACCAATAAAATAATTAGTAAAGTTCGTGTTGAACGTTCGCGATGTTACGCAATTCGAAGGATGACGGCCGCGAACGGAAGTTCTTTTCCTTTGAGACGAGGACGTCTTCGAAGAAAATTATTATTCGTTAGAAAAGTTGTCTGAAAATACTTAAAGATGGATATTTTAAGAACGGTGACGTTGAGAAGGGGGGTTTCTTGGCAAAAATGAGGAAATCGTCCAAACACAAGAAACAGCAATATTTAATTTTATGTGTAAAGGCCTGGAACGGCCGTTGGATCGAAATTAATTTTGTTTTGTGCAAGTTTTGTTGTCGATTCGTCAACTTTTTTAAATTTCTACTCCTTATAATTACTAATGCATTACGACACTCACCAATAGGTGGCGTAGTTTAGTTGTAAATTACAACGAAAGGTCGCAAACGCGGCAAGCATTAGTCGTTCACAACAGCCGTACTGACGACAGGTAATAACCGAGAAACTAACGTGTATTTAAAAAAAGTGCTTTTTTTAAATTAAAATTGTTGTAAATTTCCACTGTTATCATTTTGATTCTAATAAAATTTCATTATTTATTTCAAATCACAACTTGTATGTTTTATGTTATCTTGTAAGGAAGGAAAAAAATCCTTAGTTTGCATTTTTTGAAAATGGCATTTTCCGCGATTTACAACGGTTACAATTATGGAACGACATCAATGTCCTACCACATTACTGATGCATTTGTCCCCGGAGAGAACCGACGGGATTCTGCTGGAGGCGAAGCTGTTGGATAAGGGATGTTTCATAACCCCATTACGCACGGAATTTACGACACTAACGTTTTTAAAATTTATGTTTTCGCGCTGAGAACGAAGCAGGAAAAATTTCTTTTCTATCGATGATTTTTTATAATAATTTATTATTTATACATATACAGGATGTTTCACTGGCAGGGAATTCCTCAATAACTCGTAATCAGTGACCGATAGGAAAAAGTTTCTACAAATAGTTGCAGGATTATGATTGGTTTATAATTTAAAAATATTGATATGTATACAGGATGTTTCACAACTGTGGTAAAGACTTCAATTTTGTTTTTTTAAATACAATATTTGGAAGTATGTACCAATAAAATATGAACAAAAAAGATATACGGTGTGGTGATAAACTTTGGAACAAAATTCATAAAAGCGTTCTATAATGTTTTTAAGAAAATCACTCGGACAGGTCAATTTTTGTTTTTGAAATGCCGTCTTCTGACGTTAATTTTTTTGGAATGACGTCATTTGTTTTTGCACAATGACGTCATCATAATTTTTTTTAAATGACAACCCCCACTTTTTTCTTCTGTTTTTAATAGACCTTCTTACTACTTAAACGGTGATGTAAAACAATTGGT
>JAFFZR010018708.1:0-12817 GCA_018397195.1 Lethrus apterus | reverse complement strand
TAGTAGCGCCCGGATGCCCCCCCCCCTGCCCACCCCTCGCTACGCCACTGCTTAACTGTTTCTTATTTCAGAACATTATAAATTAAAAAAAAAAAAACACAATTGACGTCCAATTTGAATCAATCTGTACATTAATAAAAATATTTCAAATCTACATAACAAAAATGTTAGTATAAAAGCTAAAATTGTTAACAGCCATCAACTACGTGTAATTTTCATGCCAAACAAGCATCGAAGCCAACTATTAACCTTACCTTTCAGTTTATCGATCTGCGCCTCCAACTGCCTCACTTTTTCCCTGTGTGCCTTGTTTTCCATCACCATCATTTGCAAATCCTGTTGAGCTTCCGTTTTGAAATCGTTCGCGACGCGAACCGATGTGAGCAAATCATTCTGAAACTTTTCCCATTCTTCATTCTGCAAAAAAAATATTATCTACTTATAGAAATGTCCATTATTTTTGTGTACTGCGTACAGCGTACATAGTATTGTTATAAAATAATAACCCACCTCTTCTTTGCGTAATTTTTCCGATTCGGACAGTTCACTTTCCAAGTCCATGTTTTTCCGCTCGGCTTCGCTCAGCAATCGCTGGGTTTCCGAAAGAAGCGACGATAACTGACGTTTATCTTCCAATTGGCATTGTGCCTGCATCTTTTGACAATCATTTAAATTCAAAACTCCACGCAATTTTTGCTCGATGCACGAACTCCACCTAGCGGCGAGAGACCGAAGCATTAGGTGGCTGTCTGCTTTATCGGCTTTTAAATGCTTCCGTCTCTCACCGTTAGATGGAATTTGTGCATCTGGCAAGAATAGCAATTGCCGAGCTTGAACGACTCGCACAGAAGCTGTATCTGCAGTCCAAACAAACCTACTTACTTGCAATTCGTTCGCTGCTTCTTGCAGCTGTTGCAATTGTTCGTTCAACGTGTTCTTTTCCATAGCGAGTTTCTCACATTTGTATTCCAATTCCGACTGAGTACATTTGGCATTATTTCTCGTCACCTAAAATATTTATTTGAATTTAAAAAAAATCAAATACAAAATAAACCCAACAGCTCCGCTTTAAAGCTCCTTGATCACCGAGACACTTAAACCCAATACTCAAGCTTATTATTATTATTAATTCCCTCCCTTTCAATTCAGTCAAGTTCTTCAAGAGCAAAAAAAATACTTTAAACTAATCCAACCCAACGCAATTTTTATGCTTAAACTTTAAATTTAATAATTTAAACCCAAAACCCTAACCTTGCATTCCTCCTGCAGGATGGAAATTTGATCTCGTAGTTTTTCCGATTCGTTCCGACTGCGCGCAATTTGCTCCTTAAGGTTGGCAACTTCAGACTCCAACGAATCCTTTTCTTTCCGGGCGTTGTCCAACATCTCGTCCATTTCGGATTTGTCCCTGAGGTCTCTGTCTTGTTCGAGTTCATTGATCTGAAATTCAAAAAGAAGTTTACACAGTTCGTCGTTAAACCCAAAATAAATACAATCAGGTTTGTGCGATATTTTGATCGATCAAAATGGTATCGAGTATAAAAGTAAAAACCTAACCTAAAAACCCAAAAGGTTTAAGTTAAATATTTGGGGTTTTTAGTCCATGTGATAAATTTGGTTGGATAATCGTCAACTGAATTCATTGATACATATAGTCATTGATCAATCGGCTATTAATCAACTTAACCTACGAATCAACCAACCAAACCCAATTACATACAACTAGTTTGATATCTTTTTAATTTAAAAATCAATGTTTAGATCAAACTTTTTATCTTTTGAACAAAATACATTTCATTGTTAAATTAATTCATAACAACCTAATTTTTTATATTACAAATTTTAGGTTGGCTAAGCTGATTATCGAGTCCAACCTGAAATGAAATTACAACAAACTACCTATTTTTTTATTTATTGAAAAACCACGACAAAGCCAATTGTAGGTTGCGTTTAACCAACCTAACGATAAATTTTAGGTTGGTTAAACCCAACCAAGAATTGGCTTTATCGTGGATCTTTAACAAACCTAATTTATTATGTTAACTAATGTTAGCCGGTGTTATTATGTTAACAACTCTTGGTATAAACCTAATCATCTTTTAAATGACACTGTCAGTTTTTGATCATCTTTTAAATGACCGTATCAGTTTTTGGTTTGTTGATTCTCGAGTCCAACCTAACCACGAAATTCCACCAAACTACTTCTTTTTTATTTACGTGCATCTGCAAAGCATATTTTAGGTTGGTTTTAGGTTGGCCCTTAACAAACATAATTAAATATTACTATTCCTGTCGTTTAAATTTTAAAACCTAAACACCTTGACCTTTTACCAATTTTAGGTTGGTTAATTCGCGAGCCCAACCTAACCAATTAACGAAATTGGGTATGCTTTTTTATTTAAAAACCTTTTCATCTTCCAAACAAAGCAAATTTTAGGTTGGTTAAATTGACTGCCGGGCTTCAACGAACCTAATTAAACTATTTCTAGTTTTTAAAATTAAAAAAAAAACCTTTTAGACAACATTACCAATTTTAGGTTGTTCGAGTTGATTTTCGGGTCCAACCTAACCAACCAATAAAATTTCACAAACCTAGTTAAGTTTTAATTTGTATTAATTTCAAATTTTTTTGTCATTTGGACAAAGTTAATTTTAGGTTGGGTTTAGGTTGATTAAAACGATTTTGGGTACCAACAAACCTAAATATTTTTGATTTTTAAAAATACAAAACCTAAACACCGTTTATAAACATTAACAATTTTAGGTTGGTCAAGTTGATTTTTGAGTCCAACCTAAACGATCAATAAAATTTCTCCTTGCTTTTTTTTAATTTAAAAACCTTTTTTTCATAATGTTTAGGTTAGTTAAATTAATTCTTCGGTCCTTACAAACCTAAATATTATGTTCAACTGTTTCTGTTTTTTTTTTTTAATTAAAAAACCTAATCAACTTTTAGATAACAAGACCAATTTTAGGTTGGTTATAGCGATTTTCGAATTCAACCCACCCAACCAATAAAATTTCACCAAACTAGTTGTTTTTTAAAATTTGAAACCTTTTATAAATTCAGGTTGCTTAAACTGATTCGTGGGCCCCAACAAACCTAATTATTATCTTAAACTATTTCTGCTTTTTTTAATTAGAAAAAAACTAATCACAAAACAGGGCCAATTTAAGGTTCGTTAAGTTGAGTCCAACCTAATCAACCAATAAAATTTCACCAAACTAGTTGCTTTTTTAATTTGAAAACCTTTTTATAATATGGAGTTGGTAAAATTGATTCATGAACTCTAATAAACCTAATTATCTTTCAGGCAGCATTACCGATTTTAAGTTGTCTAGGTTGAATCCAACCTAACTAACCAATGAAATTACGTTATAAATTTATTCGTAAGCCCTAACAAACCTAATTATCTTTTAAAAAGCATTATCAATTTTGGGTTCTGTAAGTCCAACCTAAGCAATCAACGACGTACGTCACGTCAAACGACTTCTATTTTTAACGACTTGTATTTTTATTATTATTTAAAAACATTTGCATCTTATGGACAACGGAAACTTTAGGTTGGTTACACTGATTCTTGGGCCCTAGAAACCTGATTAATATGTTAAACTACTTCTGGTATTTTAAATACAAAAACCTAATTGATTTGACACAACCATGTCAATTTTAGGTTTGCTAAGTTGATTCTCGAATCCAACCTAAATAATCAAAAAAAAAATGATTTCAAATTACTTTTGTTTCCAACTTAATCAATCAAACCTAATTGCTTTAAATATACCGAATGAATTTATTATGTAAGCTTAGTTTGGGTTTACATAACTTAAAAACATCTGTTCTAGGTTTTCAAATCCACAAGACGCATATTTGGGTTTAAAGCAAAGTAATGAAGACCCGGTTTCTAAACCCAAAAATGCAAGCTACATTTAAATTAGGTTTAAGACGATTAGGTTAGATTGGTTGAAGGTTTTAAACCAAAAGATGCAAAAATAAAAATGTATTTGGGTTTACGCGCTTGTTAAGTTTTTAAACAAAAAACAAACTCCAACTACACTGGGTTTAACGGGCCCTGATTGGTTGGGTTGGATTGATTTTTAAACCAAAAATGTGTAATAAACAAAAATTTGGGTTTACAGTTATCGGTTAGGTTGGTGATGAGCCATCAAAGCGACATCAAATCGGCGTTGAAGATCACGTCTCTAAACCCAAAAAGCAAGCTACATTTAAATTAGGTTTGAGACGATTAATTGAGCCGATTGAAGGTTTTTAAACCCAAAGATGCAAAAATAAAAATGTATTTGGGTTTACGCGATTGTCATGTTTTTAAATAAAAAAAATCCAGCTACACTGGGTTTAACGTGCTCTGATTGGTTGGGTTAGTCAATGGTCTGATTTTTAAACCAAAAATGTGTAATAAACAAAATTTGGGTTTACAGTTATTGGTTAGGTTGGTAATGAGCTATCAAGGCGAAGATCAGGTCTCTATACCCAAATATGCAAGCTACATTTAAATTAGGTTTAAGACGAATAGGTTGGGTCGGTTGAAGGTTTTTAAACCAAAAGATGCAAAAATAAAAATTTATTTGGGTTTACGCGATTGTCATGTTTTTAAATAAAAAAAATCTAACTACACTGGGTTTAACGTGCTCTGATTGGTTGGGTTAGTCAATGGTCTGATTTTTAAACCAAAAATGTGTAATAAACAAAATTTGGGTTTACAGTTATTGGTTAGGTTGGTAATGAGCTATCAAGGCGAAGATCAGGTCTCTAAATCCAAATATGCAAGCTACATTTAAAGATGCAAAAATAAAAATTTATATGGGTTTACGCGATTGTCAAGTTTTTAAACAAAAAAACTCCAACTACCGGTTTAACGTACCCTGATTGATTGGGTTAGTCAATGGTCTGATTTTTAAACCAAAAATGTGTGATAAACAAAAATTTGGGTTTACAATTATTGGTTAGGTTGGTGATAATTAAGGCGACATTAAATCGGCGTTGAAGATCAAGTTTCTAAACCCAAAAATGCAAGCTACATTTAAATTAGGTTTAAGACGATTAGATTAGGTTGGTTGAAGGTTTTTAAACCCAAAGGTGCAAAAATAAAAACGTATTTGGGTTTACGGGATTGTCATGTTTTTAAACAAAAAAAAACGCCAACTACACTGGGTTACGTGCCCTGATTGGTTGGGTTAGTCAATGGCCCGATTTTTAAACCAAAAATGTGTAATAAAGAAAAATTTGGGTTGGTAATGAGCTATCGAGGCGACTTAAATCGGTATTGAAGACGACAAGGTTTTTAAACCCAAAAACACAGAGGATTTTACAATGGGTTTAACATAATAGGATTTAATGGTTAGATCAGTTAATGGCGAGTTCAAGGTTTTTAAACATAGAGAGACAGGAATAAATACAAATTTGGGTTTACAACAATTTGATTGTTTGGTTCAGGATGCAGTTTAAAAGATCAGGTTTAAACCCAAAATCGCGAACCATTGTGTGTTGGGTTTAACAGAATTTCAGTGATCGTATAGGTTGGTTAATACACTGATGACGTTTTTAAACTCAAAAGGAGCAAAAACTGGGTTGCAAAACTAATATTTGGGTTTACAGTGTAGTAGTTTCAAATACGATTAGGTTTTTAAACCCAGAAAGCCATCAAATTACTTTTTATTTTAAAAAACCTTATCCCTTTAGAGTGTTGGGTTTAAAATAACTTGACTGATTGACTGGTAAGGTTGGTTAATAGTTTATTGGAAGCTTTTAAACGCACGCAAAATCAATTGGATTTATAAAAGGCTTTTTACGTTGGTTAATGGTTAATGAATAGTTAATTGTTGTAGTTCAAAAGAGAACTAAGTTTATAAACCCAAAATTGCAAACTATTTTCAAGAAATATAATTGGGTTTGAATTAAATTATGTTAAACCCAATTAAGTGAAGTAATTGGGTTATTTTAGGTTAGGTTGGTTGTAAGTATAACAATCCCATTTTAAGTTAGTATAAACCTGAACCCAATCAAACAAACAAAAACAAACCTTAGTCCGTGCATTCTCTAATAAATTTGTCAGTCTGTTGATCTCTATTTGTCTTCCGCTGCATTGATCTTTGACGGTCACCAATTCCTGATCGAGTTGTTTGTGTTCGGCGTGTTTGGCGTCCAGCGTGGACTCCAACGTTCGAATCCTCTCGTTCAATTGTTCGTTGATCGTCAGTTGTTCTTCGTGCAAAGATCTCGCTTCTTGAAGATCGTTGTTCAATTGTTCCTGCTTCAGAAGCAAGTTTTCCCTTTCCTCTTGCGCCTCTTTGAGCAAATCCATCAATTTTTGTTCGCGTTCCACGGCACTTTCCAACTGTCCCGTTTCATCCTTATCGTGGTACAACATCTGCTTTAAGGATTCGACCTCGGACCGAGAATCGTTCAATCTTTCCGTCTGTCGGCACAACGAATCGAACATTAAAGTTTTCTCGTCGGAGAGCCGTTCGTTGTCTTGCTGCAGATCGGTCAGTTGTCTTTGCAAATCCGTCAGTTCTTGCAAAGTTGCTTGGAGTTCTTCGTTCGTGCTGTAATGGGTCTCTTGCATTTGGTTGATCTTGTCTTGGAGACAAGCGACCGATACTTCACTGACATTTCCGCTGGAATGTTTATCCCAGTCTGGAGTTGGACAAGCTGTTATGTCTCCACCGGCGCCATCATCCAACAACTGAAATTATCCACAATTATCCCTCAAGTGAAATTTTTCAAACTTACATTGGTTGCGATGGAAGCGGGAGCCGAATTGTGATGGCGATGCGATTCCAGTAAAAGTTGTTGCTTTTCGTTGTCCGAAAGGGGGGAATGAGCCACATCTCTGAGCCTATTCCTCAGTAGGCTGTTCTCCTGATTTAATTGTTCTTGGACCATCTAAAATAAAAAAATTAAAAAATTGACAAATTTATGAAAACTACACCTTTAAATTGAGAATTTCGTTTTCCAGGACGTGCATACGACCCTTTTGTTCGCCCAACTGTAATGCCAAATTGGTCTTCTCATTTGACATCTCCTGCAGCTGCCTCTGCAAGGACTCGATCTCGTGCAGCGATTCCGTCGAGTAGTTGGCCTCGTCATCAATTTTGTTGTTGTTTTTCGTAAAACCTTACAAAAAGAAAACACACTTGTCAACGAAGTCAGAAAAAGAGGAAATTTTTGGGTATAAAGCAAAAGCAAACCCAATACAACCCGATTATAAACCCTAATTTGGGTATAAATCAAAATTAAATCCAATCCGATTTAAACCAGTTCGAACCCCTAATTTGGGTAGAAAAAAAATTAAACATAATTTAACAGACCGCTCAATTAAATAGTTTAAAAAACCTGAAATTAAGTGAAAATTGGAACTGAAACCCAAACATAAACAGTTGTCAACGGTTTTCTTTGGGTTTTAACCCTGACATTTACGCTCGAAATTAGAAAGAAAATCGCCCTTTGAATCCAAACTTATTTTGAAGAAAATCAACGTTTGGATTCCCATTTTCTTCAAATGAAGATTTCCAACCATCGACGTTAAGTTCTTCGTATTTATCTTCATTCAGTAACGATTTTTCAAAAAATCCTTCATGTTCATTTTAAGTTACTTCATCTTTATTAAATTGCTCTAGACTTTTTGCCCTAAATTTGGAAGATTTTCCATGAAAATGGGACGATTTTTCTTCTTTTGTTTCGACCATCACGAAATCAACACGCGCAATACGTGCCAACGTATTTTGAAGAAAGTTAACATACGAATCAGCATTTTCTTCAATTGAAGATTAGTTACACTTATCTTCATTCATTTGCGGTTTTCCAAATTTCTGAGGAAGTTCCTCTTCACTAAATTGCTCTTTTCTCCTAAATTCGGAAGATTTTCCTTGAGTAACGGACGATTTTTCTTCTTTTGTTTCGACCATAACGGAACCAACATGATCATTACGTGCCAATGTATTTTGAAGATAATCAACGTTTGAATTCACATTTCCTTTAAATGAAGATTTTCACTCGGCGACGATTTGTTCATTCAGTGAAGATTTTTCATGAAAATCGACGTTTTTTCTTTTTTCGTTTCGACCATAACGAAACCAACATGTGCAATACATACCAACGTATTTTGAAGAAAAAAACATACGGATACGGATTTTCTTCAATTGAAGATTTCCTATCAACACGATTAGCTCTACTCTTAGTTCTTCATTCATTTATGGTTTTCCAAATTTCTGAGTAACTTCCTCTTTACTAAATCGCTCTCGACTTTTTCTTCCTAAATACGGATGAGTTTTCTTCTTTTGTTTCGACCCCGTTATGGTCATTACGTGCCAACGTATTTTGAAGAAAATCAACGGATTCACATTTTCTCTAAATGAAGATTTCCAGTCAGCTACGATTTGTTCATTCAGTGAAGATTTTTCAAAAAAAAAAAGTTTATTTTCGGTTGTTACATCTTCATTAAATTGTTCAAAACTATTTGACAAAAATTTTGAAGATCTTTCTTCTTCTCCTTTTGTTTCCGAAGATTATTCAGAAGATAATCGGCTTTTGAATCCAGCTTTCTCCAAATGAAGATTTCCAATCATCAACGATCGCAGTGTTTCTTCACCAATTCAATTAACCTTAAATCTTCATCGTGGAGGTCCGAGTTGCTTTCTTCAATTTTCAAAGACATTCTGTTCGTTTCTTCCCCAAATGAAGACGCTTCGTTCATCTCGAACACCGATAACGGAATTTCTTCATCGTTTAAAGTCGTGCTTTCTTCGCACTGTTTCTTCGTCAATTCAATCAACCTTCAATCTTCATCGTGGAGGTCCGAGTTGGGTCTACCTCATCTATAATTCCTACGTATGTCGCGTAGACATTTAAATCACAATCATTCAATTTGTTCTTTAGTCGTTGAAAAATATCTTCTCCGGAAGATTCCGATTCCACGCACATTTTAGTGTTGATCTCGCTGTTGATTTCGAAACTAGCCGAGAGCGATTCGGAAATTTTCGTCTTATCCTTCTTCAAAATCAGCGAAGCTATTTCTTCTTCGATTTCTTCGTTTTTTTTTTCTGTGCTCGGGGAATAGAGAAATGCGGACATTTCTTCTTCTTCGATGTCTTCGAATTTTCGTCTAATAAGAAACTTTCTTCTTTGGAACAGAATTCTTCTTTTTTTGTAAAACAGGAATTTGGTGCTTATAAAATTTGAATTTAATGAAGGCGGTGACATAACCAATTTCTGGATCGTTCGTATCGTCGAGTCGAGGTTTAAAAATTGTGTTTTCTTCAATTTCTTGTTTAGTTCCGACATGGTTTTCTTCATTCGTGAAATTATAATAATCTTCACCGAGTGATCTACGGTCTTTTCAAGCTCTCAGTGATGATTGCCTTTTTCAACTGGTCTGGGTTTAATTCTTTCCATTTCCCATTTGTTTCTATTTCAATTTCATCGTCGTGCCATAGCTCTGTTTTCTGCCAATTTCTTCATCTTTCTGAAGAAATATCTCCTTCGTGGTCAAATTTTGGTGGACTTTTAATTCCAAATTCCACATTTTCTGATTCGTGCATATCTTCAATTTCTTCGTTTAATAGAGGCAAATTTTTGACAAACCTTAAATAATAAAGAACCCAACATTTGGCAACATAAACCCAATAGGAATAGAGAAAATTTTGAAAATAAATCGAGTACTAAACACAAAAAACCTACAACTTAATCCCATTTATCTAAAAGTTGAAAATCTTAAAACATTTTATGAACGAAATTGTGATTATTATTATTATTATTCCTCGCACCTTACTAATAGTAAACCCAATGTGACAATCTTAAAATTACATTTTTTAAATCAAAACCCAAGTACTAGTAATTTTGGAAATCAATTTTATTATTGGGTTTTTGTCTAAACCTTACAGACAGAAATACCCAATGAAATAAGTAATGACAATTCTATCAAACCCAAGCCTATGGTTCTATTGCGTAGTTTCATATAAAAAAATGTTTTTTAATTTAAACCTTTTTCGTCAATTCAGATTTTTTTTTGCAAACCTTGAAAATGAACACGTTTAAACCCAAATTATTTCAATGTTTTGAAATGGGTTTACTTAAAATAAACATAAACCCAATACCTCATCTCAAAATATAATTCAAACTAATACACAACCCAACCCAAGTGTAAAATCCTTAAACCCAAATATCAGTAAATATTCCTAATTTCATCATTCAATATGAAAATTAATTTATGTTCACAAATAGGAAAATCCAACGATTTCTCTAAACCCAACATGAAAACTGACAATTTTCAGAAAAATCGAAATCCCATCTAATACCCAATAAAATTAGAAATTAAAAATGAAATCCAACCCAAAAAATTTTAAGAATCCAAACTTAAACCGTTTGGGTTTTTATTATTTTAAAATGCTTGCGCTTATAAAAATTCAACTATTTATGAAAACCCAACTTAAAAATAGTTTCGAAAAAATTGGCCCAATACCCATTAAAACTAAGACATTTTCGAAAACACACTGATTTGGGTTTACTTTTTGGCTTTCAGTGTACGAAGGAATAATTTGGAAAAGTTTTGGGTTTAATTACATCAAAAATCGAAACCCAATTGTCAGTAACATTAGACAAAAACACAAGGGTTTCTTTTACTTTTGTTGCAAAAGGCTTGGGTTTACCGATCGAATAAACAAAAATTTACGTTGGGTTCATTCACCTTGAATCCAAAAAAAAAAAAATGAAATTAAAATTATGTTTTGGGTACCTTTTTTGTCAGTCTTTTTCTCGACCAGCTTGTCCAACCGATCCTTTGACGCCGATTTTCTTATTTTGGAAAGCGCCCCCTTGTTTTTCGCCTCGGCGTTCAGGTTCGAGATCGAGGACGACCTGGACAAGTCCTCCGCCTGCCCCGGTCCCTGGTCCGTCTTCGGTGTCTGTCCTCTGCGAAAAATTGCTCGGATACTCTTCATTTTCATAACTTTGCCCGAAACGCCCGTCACTTGTTCTTGTGCTCGTGCGCAAGGCGCGCGCAAAAATAAATAACCGAAATGCCGATCTAACGCTAGGAACTGATTAGAACATGTTTATCGTCAGTCTTATTTTTCGCACTAATCTCTACGGACGATTATCGTAATTGTTTTTAGATAAGATTGTCAAACACGAGCGGAAGCCACCTTTTGCGAAAGGTGAGATTACCTGTACGTTAAAAAATAGATAACATTTTAAAAGAGCAAAATCCCAAAAAATTTGCATGTTTAGTCGATAAACTTATTGTAGGTGGAAATCTAAAATTTTGCGACTAAATTAAAAAACGTAGAGCAAACAAATTTTGCTCTATTTGTCTTTACTAAACATAAACCGTTTCAAATTTTCAACTTCATGGAGAAGATGCACAATAAATACAAAAAGGAACAAAATAGGGCTGAAAACTCGTGAGAAAAAAAGAGCAAAAACCAGCTTTCAAGCTTGCTCTAAACGATAGTTCGGTTTCAACATCGATTCATCGATTTGAATTCAAGAGAAAAAAAGATACATAGAGACCTCACACGTAAAATCTTCCAACGATTAAAACTTTATGTTTAGACTTAGAGCATCACGCAGATTCTCCAAACAAAAAAACATTGACAAAAAGAGCAAAGAATAGATGTGAAGTAAAGTTTGCTAATCTTAAGTGAGAAAAAGAGCGAAAAAGCCTTCACGCTTGCTCTAAACGGTAAATCAGTTTTCAAAAATGCAGAAGAGCACAATTTTAATAATATTACATAGCAAAATATAAAAACGAGTCCCCAAAAGAGATCGATGGTGATCTTACACTTAAAATCTCCCAACGATTAAATCTATGTTTAGAGCATGAGAAAGAGCAAACAAATTTTGAGCAACAAAAGCAAAGGCATAAACGTAACAAAACAGTTTGTCAAATAAAATTTGTAAGACAATGGAATTTACTTTCAACAAAAGAAGGAACATTTTTTCCTTAAAGGAACAATGTTTCAATAATAAAAAATTTCACAAACATTTACTAACAAACAGCGAAATTTAAAAAATTAGAGCAAACGAACATTGCTTAGGCAGGATAAGACCAATTTTAATCAGAAAATTGAAAATACTGATTTTGTCGATGATGGAATAAAAGCAAAGGCAACACTCGCCATTAAGACGAACTCAAGAAGAGCAAGAGAAGTTGTTTCGAAAAAGAACAAACAAAAACTTAGTATAGTAAACTGTAACTTTAGAAATGGAGCAAATGTTAAATGATTACTATCAAGTAAATAATAAAGGGGGACGCAATCTTCATTAGAGCAAATGTAAAACGGGTTTTATCAATCCAGTATTTAAGTTGTGAGGTTTTTAAAAATAGAGCAAAAGAAAGTGGATGACTCTAATTTTTGAAAAATAATTTGAAAAATTAGAGCAAACCCAAAAATTACGTTCATAATTTAACAAACAAAAAAGCAAGTATATTTGTTTAGAAAAAGAGCAAAGGAAAATAAAACAGTAAACTCTAAAACTATAAATTTTTATAAATAGAGCAAGCAAAATTAATTGATTTACTACGTACATTTGGGAAACATTTTAAAAAAATCGATATTTATTTAAAAATAGAGCAATGCTTTCTAAAAATGGAACATAATTAAGAAAATTAGAGCAAGCACAATTTTTGCTTAGGCAGGAAATGGGTATTATATTTAAAATATAATAAATTTAAAACTGTAAGTTTTTATAAATAAAACAAACATAATTGATTACTATGCACTTTTGGGATAAATTGTAATAATTTCAAGGAAAAAAAAACAAAAACAAAACGATTATTATCTTTAAAAGAAAGCAATG
>JAFFZR010018705.1:0-13008 GCA_018397195.1 Lethrus apterus | reverse complement strand
TTTGACAAACGTCAATTTGACATTAAGAAATAAATAGTGGTTTAAGTAAAGACATGCCGATTTTTGTTCATGGCTTACTTTGACTAATTTTTTTTCGATCTCACTGTATAAAAAACATGATGTAATAAATACACACATTGTCAAACATAATCCAAAATATCCACAAGCATAAGAAAATAACAGTAAACAAATTCGTTATGTTTATGCATTAAGGAACTCATTAAACTCATTAAAGTCATAAAAGCACTTAGACAGCAAAAACAATTTTAAGCCCTTTTTAAATGCATTCATAGTCGGGATTCCTTTGATCACATCCGGTATTTTGTTATAACAGACAACCCCCTGTAATGAGGACCCCTCTCTAAAAGATTGGTTTTGTGTTTGGGAACACTCAGATCATTACCCCGCCTAGTCTGCATCTGATTATAGATATCACAGTTCTTGGAAAAAAAAATCTACGTTCTTTTTATAAAACATTACAAGTTCATATATGTAGATGGACACCAATGTTAAAAGCTTCAGGTCTTTAAAAATCTCTCTACATGACGTAGTATTAGAGGCTCCAACTATGCACCTAACGATCCGCTTTTGGAGAATAAAGAGTGGAGCCACTACAGCCGCAGACCCCCAGAAGATAATGCCATATCGCAGACGGGACTCGACATAGGCAAAATAAAAAGCTTTAAGACTAAAGATAGTAACAGTTGCTCGCAGATTTCTCAACCCATACAGAGCTGAACAAAGCTTCCCACATAAAACATCACAATGTTCCTCCCACCTCAAACTACCCCCCAAGAAGCTCACAGATGCACTCTCAGGCATTGATCTGCCACCATGTCTCACATACAAACTGCAAGACTTGTGCACCGACGGCAATGAAAAGGCCAATAAGTTTGTCTTACCGCCATTCAAGACCAGACAATTCCGCTCACACCACTCGGCCATCCGTGACATAATTGTTTTAGTTATACGGGAAACCACGTCGACATTCGGGCCCGACACAATGTCACAGACTTACGGTTTAATTTAGTTGTTAGAATACGTTGCTGAAATTTCCCGGAAAAAAGAATGAATTGCTTTGTATAACAATATTTCAATTTGAAATATTTGTTTATTTTATTTAAATTAATACGTAATAAAATTTGTAAATTGATATTCTCTTCCCTAATTTTTTTACTGTTAAATATAATAAGTATACTTAATGTAAGCAAGTTGATATAAAAGGATTTCTAGGAGCCCAAGGGACTACATCATAGTACAGTACAGTACAGAATAAATCGAATCTCGAATGAACGAATGTGTATTTTAAATTTATGATTGTATTTTAATAATTTGCATTTGTATTTTATATTTTAATAATGTCTATTTTAGTAATTTCACTAATTATGTATGTTTTTCAATATTATTAACATGTTTTACATAATATATATTTGTACTAAATATAAATAAGTAAATAAAAAAAAATTGTCATAAGTGAGTCAGAACAGGACTAATTTTGTATTGTTACTTATTTAGTTATGAACTACATTGTGAACATTTTTTTGTAAATTACTATATTTTCTTTTGAATCTACGGCAAACTTTTTGAACCACCTGGCAACGCTGTTTGAGACTAATGAGGCTATTTTAAGTACAGTGAAATATCATTTACATATGTTTCTTTATTAAAAAAGTGTGTACTGCAACAGTACATGCCCTTATGGAGGATTATTTCGCCGGTGGCAAATTTTAGGTTAATCATAGATAGTTATTGGCATAGGATTTATCAAGAGTGTTTTTCATGAATTCACCAATCGACTTGTATCTGCTTTATCATTATCCGTACTTTGAAGACGATCTCGAACACTACCACATAGTCATAGGGCTTTGAAGGGGATAGGATCGACAGAAAAAAATATCTTTTTCTCTCCGAGCAGCACTATAACTCAAGCGTAACATTTTGTCATTAGAATTTTTTCTTTCAATTATTTTTGTGCAGAATTTATATTCTATGAAATATTATTTATAAATAACTTCCGTTATCGTTATAAAATATTTTATTACTATTTCGCTCAGTTTTATTTAAAATATGACGAAGCTACATGAAGTATGGATCAACAGAATCAACTATAATGGGCAAGTTCTGTGTTTATGATTTAAGGATCACTAAGTTTTAAAATTTATTGTAAGTAATAATAGGGCTATGAATTTTTACAGATAATTTCTGTCATGTTTTTATTTTTTCTGTTTCCACAAATTCTTCTATTTGTTGATTTTAAAGGATGTTTGAATGGAAAAATCTACGAAATTGCGCTTTTGTTACAGACATAAGTTATAAAAACAGATTCTGATTTCACAATTTTGATTTTGTTGGTCTTAAGAAAACATACCTGTAGATAAATTGCAGAATTATACATGTATAAAATATACATATTTATAAAAATGTTTCAAGTAATTGGCGAATTTTTGAGGCTTGAATCCTAATCGGTACTTCGTCTTTTAAAATATCAGTTGCTGCAAAAATATAAATTTTATTTCGATCCTCTTTCAATTTTACTTGAACCTCTTGTATTTTAAATTAGTTGATTAATTTTAATTGTGTTCTGTCAAAGCTAACAGTTTGAGTTTTAATAAAATGTAATATGCACAAAACCTGGAGCTTCAAGTACAGGCAGTATTTTGCCAATTTAAAAAATATATAATTTTGTGAAACATGTTTTTACACGACAGAACAACACAAAACATTTTCTGCATGGTCCTTGCCAGATGTATAATTTATCATTATCATAGAGAATTTTAAAGGAATTACTATTTAAATAATATTAAACTTGTTATTCAATAATCACTTATCTTTTATTTTAATATTGTGGCATTCTTCAGTATTTATTATTTACTACTCTTTATATTTTAGTTTTGCTGGTTACAGTTTTATATAAAAATTGTTTAATTGCCGAATATAGTTTATTGAACCTAATTTTTTCCACAACACATGTTATATTGTACATAACCAACTTAATTAGACATTCTGAGAAAAACAAATACATTTTTAATTAAATGTCAGTTTGAAATTATTTTACATGTTTTTACATAGTTATAAATATAACAAAAAAAAAAAATGACTTGCTTAAAACATGCATGTAATGGTGAAATTCCTGAGGTCTTAAATTTTTCAAATTATCAAATGTGATAAAAATATAAATAAATGATTTCAAGTGGCACAACTTGTAAAAAAACTATTTGTTTTAAAGGAAGCTTTTAAAAATAATAAAATGTTGGTAAAATTCAAATTTTATTTTACTCATATTAATAAAATATATTTTTCAAAATTACATAAAAATTGAAAAAGCTACATGTGCCTATTTATACTAAATAAGGTTAGTTTAGGAAACAATGTTAATTACTCAATACAATTGCATTTTAACAAAATATAAATAAAGATTTGCCATCATGCACATAAAAGGAGCATTCATTAATAAATATGTAAATAGATTCAAATCAAAAATATTACACTGAATAATCGAAAATATGTATATGTGTATATATCTGTACGTATATGAATACATATTCGCATGACTATACGTTTTGTCAATGTTTTTAAAAATTCATTTTATATTATATTTTGATAAAGCATTTATAAATTAATACAATATATTTAACTTAACTGCACTGACATATACAACCATATTTATTTTTGCACTAAATTATAACATTATTTTTTTAATTGCATATATTTTTTTTTAAATTATAGATAACAATTTTTTGCCAATAAGTGCCAAGTTGCACGTTTCTATTGAACACGATGTGGGTTTTACTGCACGCAACATGAATTCTTGTAACCATTTTTTTGCTTGAGCCTAGATTTGGGACGGTATTTCTCCAAGAAACCTAACTGCTTTGCATTAATAGCACCTCTTCGTTTTCTGGAAAAAAATACATCTATTAATTGCATTTTAGTAATACAGCAGTGGTATATACCATAGAGAATAACAATAAAGAATACAACACAAATTAGGTCAGTTCCAAGAAACAATAACGAACGATTCAGAACGATTCTGGATTTCACAGATCTATCACAAAGCGAATATCAGTTGCCTGAAGTTAATCACAAACAAAATTGAACGTTACGAACCGTTTGGAACTATTATCATTATGAAATTTGATATGAACAACCTTTTAAAGCAAGTCGAAATTAGTAATTTTATTGACTTTATTTAAAGATAAAAATAAATACTAAAATAAATAAATTTTTATGTTATTACTACAATTTGTGAAAAATACTCAGTCAAGTTTTAATAAAAAAATTGAATCAAGTAAAAATAAGTTGGGAAATTTGCTATTATAAGGTTTCTTTTTAATATGTGATATGAAGTGAATTAGTGAAGTGCTAATGAAACAGTTTTAGTTTTAATGGATCCTCAATAAAACCTACAAGAACTGGTAAGGTCACTTTACACATAAATGAAAGACATTTAGCATGTAATTAATTACAAATAATGAAAAGCTCATATAATACACTGAACACATGAAGTTCAAAAGTTAAGGCACCAATTCATCATGGCACTTCAAAGTTGTTTGATTCAATACTGATTACATATATTTATTTTTTTAACAGCCGAGAATTCTTTAATTTTAATAAATAATATGTGTTATAGGTACATTATGCATGTACAATAGGGTGACCGTATGTATACCATTGTGCTGTATTGTCCGGAATTATAGCAAAAGCAGCATTCAGTATGAATGTATAGTAAAACGTCCAGCATTCAGCGTGAATGTACAGCAAAGCGCCTTCTGAAGAGACCTTTTTTTTATTATGAATGTGGAAATCGGGTCTGTAGATATGAAATAATGTCCATAGAGAGCTTTTTTTGCTCGAAATGTACTCTTTTATATGTGTGTACAGCATTCATGGATTTTTTGCTCGTCTTTTAGTGCGTACAGCATTAATGGATTGGAAATCTGGTCACCCTAATCTACAAGTTTTTTCAAGATCTTCCGAGTGGAAATATTCTGCAATTTATTATAAAGGCTATCATAGTTATAACTTGTAATAGTTTCCATAGTAGCTTTGCCTGATGTTTGTCTATGCAAGCTTGATTACTGGCAAAAATATTATAGATCATGTGTGACTTCTATGCTTTGAAGCTTTAATAAGTCAGATTAAAATATTCAGATACTTACTCTCTTATAATTTCTACAGCATCCTCATATTTAAGTCCTAACTCAATGAGAGCAAGAGCAACCATGACTGGAGCTCGTCCCAATCCGGCAACACAATGTACAGCTACACATGCGTCGGGATTGTCATGAAATTGTTTCTTAAGGAGTTTGAACCATTCATCTGCTACGTCATTGGGTGGAAAAGTCCCATCATCGTATTCTAAATCATATACTCCTATATTTTCGCTCTTTAATTCATCTGTTTGATAAGATGGTTCACAAACTCTTACAACAGCAGTTACATTATGTCTCTTGAGTTCCTGTAAAAGATGTCGATACATAATAATAAGACTATGAAGCAAAAATAGACATTTTTCACCTGAATATAGGTGTGTATATTTTGATCAGAAGGCCTATCTGTGATGAGGAACTTAAATCCTTTGTATTCTATTTCTGCAGGTGCCGGCCGAATGTCCTTTTGACGCATATTCACGCTGTTATTCATCCCACACACAATTTTTACACTTGAAAGGTTTAAAATTTTGAAATCACTTGCGGTGATAATTGCAAAGCAAAATAAAATCCAAAAATGGGCTATATTTTGTATTAAATTTTAGATGTTGTGCTCTTCCTTTTCTAGTGATAGTTTATTATGCCGGAACTAAAAACAATTTATATGTGTGACTTAAGAGCAATATGAAATATTTGTTAATCAGTCTTTTATTAAAATAAATAAAGATAAAATTGTTTTAACTTCTCAGTTATGTACACTGTTCTTGTTGCTGATATGCAATATAGCAAATATTGTTGGGAAGATACTGAAAAAAAAATAATTAAATAATGCTACAAACTCCTAACAAAGAAACTTACATATGCTTATTTGGCTGCAGATGAGGTACTTCCAAATGGATCTAACTATGGCAATGACAAATATGACTTAGATTTAAAGTATCAATTTATTTGTGTTGGGCCTGGCAATATTCTGCACTATCCAAATGGAACTCCATGTATGCGAGTACAATCTCACCAAGGAACTGGAACAACGAAAAAAAAAAGTTTTTAAAAACAATTTCTAACTACATCGATTTTTTCAAATAGTACTCGCCCCAATACAAATATTTTCAGATTTTTTTTTGACTGTAGTTAAGATCGACATACAGTTGATGTAAACTATTCAGCATTCGTTCTAAGAACTAGAGAAATGTGTAAACCTAATGCAATTGGTATGTTGGAAACCCACCTCTAAATTAAACATTGTAAATTCTATTTCTCAACTAAAGTTCCTACGTTATTTTTGTTTTTGTTATATATGTCAAAGTGACTGAAGTCTTGGTTTCTGGAAATATTTGCTTCAAGTTCATATTAAGTTTTTAGAACAAAATGAATTTTTTTTTAAATATTAAATTTCCAGTATAGTATATACTCGAAATTCTGATACCAGTGCGCGTCTGGATATTTTCCCCACCACTGTATATAAGTACATTAAAAAATGTCTTTCGATATCAAGTAAAAGAAGACGTTCAACACGTTGTTGAAAAGAGTATAAAAAATCGCCTTCAAAAATTTTAAAATAAATATATCGATCCGTTAAAAAAGAAAAACTGATTAATTTTCCAAGAAAATGGAAAACTCTAATTTAACTGTACGTAAAATATTAAAAGGCGCTTTTCGTCCACGTTGCAACTAAAACATTATCAAACAATTTTATTGCTGTATTTATATACATATTTATAAATACAGCAAATTTCGTTTAATAAAATAAGTCAGGCAACCACATTAACGTCAGTGTATCAACTGAAACATAATATTCGCACAAAAACAAAGCATGTTACGGATATTATAGGTACGTACCAATTTAATTCAAAAATAAATAAACGAAACCATAAAATAATGTAAGAAGCCATGGGGGCACGTAAGGCACAGAAGGATTCCAAAAATACCGATGAACACGCTATATTCATAATCAACAAAACCAAAACAAAATTTGTGGTATCACGTTATTAAAACAGCAACACACAAATATCTATAATATTTATGACCACTAGATGAGATAATTACGTAACATTGACTAAAATTCGATGAAAATATATTTCCAAACAAATTTATAATAATTATTATATTACCTACACAAATACACGAAATATTAAAAACAATTTTACAGGATGAGTTTGAAGTTTTATGATGAATTAGACGAAACATAAATCCACAAAACGGTGGTTCTATCGAATATGCTAGACACAAAATATCTTAGAAATTAGTAGTTCAATCCACAAATAATTGAATTCCAGCTCATTTTTTTATTGAAACATTATTATTTTTTAATTTTCGTATTTAATAATAAAAAGAAGGTAAAAATAAAAGTGAGAGAAGATGAGTTAAAGATTATTAAATTCTATGTGAAATTTATTCTAAGCGTGCAGTTACTGATAAAATATCTTTCACGATAACGCGAAACCACTTTTGATAATTTAATAATTTTGTGATTTATGTATTGTGTAATTTATGTATGTAATATCAGTAATCAGTGTTCATAAATCGGAAAACCGAACATTTGTTTAAAAAGCAACTCACTCATATCTGACAAAAAACATTAAGATTAACGTGATGTAACGAGGAATGCTGGAGCCAAGTTGATTTACAGCCTCTCCCCATAGAATATACAAGACTTAACTAATCCATGCACATTTATAGACTATATTATATACATACAGAATCTCAAAACATGCAATAAAATTGACATCACTACACACGTTAAAACATTTTTTTATTTATTGAAAATTCACTAAAAATAAACACGTTATATAAACAACACGTTTTTAAATGAAACGCTCACCGGATGATGTTCCGTTACATAATTAAAAATAGTTACCCAAATCAAATCCAATATATAAATCTATATAGGGACCTGCATATAAATAGGCTCCGTTCTTCGATATCTCATTTCCTGTTACACTTAGAGATTTCAACCAAAGACAGTGTTTAACTAGAGATAAATGAGCATTTCAGGAAATTATTTTGGAATATACAGGTGTCCCGAAAAAGATCTGTGTGGTAGCGTGCAATTTTTTTAAATGGGACACCTAGTATCTGTTTGCATAGTTCGAAGTGTTTTCAGGGTATCTATTGATATCTAACTTCTTTTTGGATTTGATTCATGCATTCCGCCGCAATTAGCGATTACTTCAAAAAACTTAATTTTACCCCACACATTTAAGGACCATCTATCCTGGCGATCCACTACCGTCACTATTCTGGGATTATGGTCGGAGTAATTATTTAATAATAATTATTTGAACATGTACTTTTTGCTGTTTTTTAGTAAACGGCTAAAAACAGCCATATGGTCATTGTATGAAAAACCTTCAGAATTGAATTCTACAAATATTCATGTAAAAATATACAGGTGATCCATTTGAAAAAAAATGAAAAAATGAAGACGAATGTCTCGTAATGTCGTAATGAATTTGAAACATCCTGTATATTGCAATGACACAAAACTTTGTCTGAAGCATCCGTCAAACTTTGCTAAAAGATATGCCAAATAATTAGTCTTAAATTTAACATTTGTAGCCGCAGCGGTTTCTTTAAAGTTAGTACGTAAAATTAAGTTTTTTGAAGTAATCGCTAAATGCGGCGGAATGCATAAATCAAATCCAAAAAAAGTTAGATATCAATAGATACCCTCAAAACACTTCGAACTATGCAAACAGATATTAGGTGTCCCATTAAAAAAATGGCACTCGACCGCACAGATCTTTTTCGGGACATTCTGTATAATCAAAAATAATTTCCTGAAATGCTCTTTATCTCTAGTTAAACGCTGCCTTTGGTCGAAATCTCTAAGTGTGACAGGAAATGAGAAATCGAAGAACGGAGCTCATATGCAGGACCCTGTATACCTATTTAAAACGTCGTTACCTACCCTAGATTTACATTATGAACTTTTTAGATAAATATCAGTTTGTACCGGATATTTCTAGGTAAAACTAAATGGAATGGATGGTGACAAATGTTTATTAATGCCAGACAAGACCAGTAGTCAGTTTTAAACTTTTATTTTCAACCCGTGGCAACATACATTAGTTTTAATTAAAAATGGTGCGTCATATCTAACTGAAATTCATTTAAAATATTGTAAAAAATAATATTCAAAATATGATTTTTTATCTTCTATTATACATAGCGCAGCTATTTTTAACGTAAGCTAGTATCTGCACTACATATCCACATAATGGAAGTACAGATAGCTTGATATTTACACAACAGAAATATAAAACTTACAATCAACAATAGATGGAGCAAGAGCAATTATAAAAATACATATATATACAATATTTGTAAAGCACTAATAAAAACGTATTTTTCAAAGTCAGTCAAAAATGCTGAATTTAATTGATTATACAAAATTTAAGCCAACGAGTTTCATATTAAATTACATTAAAATTTTAAATGAAACAAGAGTTTATTATGTGTAATTATTAGTTTGAAACTCATTTTCAAACGGGTGTTATACCTAACATCTTTTCCATGTTAAAACGATATTGATCATGAAACAGAACTTTCGGGGCTGATAATTTCTTTATTAATACGTATTTAAAGAAATTGCAAAATTATACCCAAAGAGTGCCCTGTGGCATTTTTATTTATAATAAATTTTACTTTGTAAATTTTTGGATTTAGATTTGCATATTTTTAAAAATATTTTAAAATACAATTTTATACCCAAAATACATAATGCAATTAATTTAGTTATATTCACGAAATACCCTTAAAATATAAAAAAACGGAGGGAGTGATTTGATTCACTTTGTAGATTGTTTTGCAAATGAGGCATACCACTCAACATATTACTCCATTTAAAGAAATTGTCGATTACGTCTTACGTAATAAACAGAGTCCTATCCTGTCCTATACTATCCGAGGAATTTATTCCATTATAATATTCTATTATGTATTCAAATTTCACAGTTAGGAATTCCCAAAGTCCTTCAAAAATATTTGTTTTATAAAAAAAGGAAGTAACTTTATTTGAGTGAAAATTGTTGAATTTGATCTTAAATATTTCATCTGTTAACAGGTAATTTTAAATAAACATTTCTTGTTGTGAAATGTATATTTATTTGCCCACATTTAAAAGAATATTTATTAACGGTAAAGAAACCTTTTTGTCAGTATAGTTTTGTCTTTAAAAAAGATAAGTATTCTATCAACCAAGAATTTGACACTAATAATATTTAAAAATGACAAATGTCCTAGACCTAGATTGCCATAAATTATAATAATACATACATAGTTATTTTGCTATTTTGCAGTCATGCTTTAGACTGTAACACTCTATAACTGTACAGAGTGTCTCGTTTATATATTATATACATAAGGACCATTAGTATACAAGCTAAAAGAAAACCGTTTACGCAATACGTTTTTAATTTTTCACGAGCAATTTACGTAGGTAATTAAAATGTTTCTATTTCATCTCGTTTCCGCTCCAGAACCGGAAAAAAAAAATTCACGAAAATAAGACATCCTGTACATTTTAAAATGACATGAAGGAACGGCCAGGAATTCGCTTGGTACACATTCTGACTACGAATATATTGGCATCTTGGATACGTACCACAAGAAATTAAAAATATATATAAATATCTAATTATTATTTTTTTGAGTTGTTATTAAAAAATAATAAAATAACAAGAAATAACAATAAAAAACAATTAAAATATGGGCAACAAAAACGCCATAAAAAATAATGCAATCAATTTTTAAATATTTTAAAATGTTTATTAATTTAAAATCGGAACAACATAAAATAACTAGTCAAATTTATATTTGAATTTTACATGCAACAGACGACGACTGTTACGGCGATCGTCACTAGGTAATACCGTGTATTGGTCGAAGGACCCCATTTAAAATTTCTGAATATTGAGTCTTTGAAATGACAGAAAAAAAAATTGCAAATAAAAAAACTGACAATATCAAACCCACCCAACCAATTACAAAAAATGGACAAAATATGAATTATACAAAAGTATGTATTTGTAAATTAAATACATTTCCACAAGCACCATCAACTCCACCTCTACCCAATGTACTTATGGAAACATCTTTGCTGTTTTGAATTTAAATCATTGCATTTACAGACTACATAAATAGTACTTAACTTTAAAATAAGAATAATAATAGATTTGCTAATTTTAATTAATTCGTCTTGTTTAAAAGTTATTATATTCAACTTTCTTGCTGCTTTCACTTACGATGTTTCAAGAATATAGCAAAGATATATTCCGCGTTCACGACATTTCAAATGTTTCAAATTGATACTGCTTTTTTTTAATGCTTAATATTTATTATTTATTTGTTCATATTAATTGTAAATGCAATTGCACGAACAAAAGGTTTGTTTAATACAGCACAAAGTTTCCGAAACATAATTATTTCGCAAATATAATTATATATTTCATATCATTTAAAACCAGACACAGCAATTCAATTTATCACAGATAATTTATCATTAAGAGTAACCGACAAAAGTATCTATGTCTGTTAGAATTGATGTTGGTAAACACGAATTTAACTTGTAGAGATTTTTTGACGGTAACGACATTAGTTTTGAAATTTGAATCCGTGAGACTTACAATAACATGAGAGTGTTTATGTCCCTATACATTTGTTCATTGTTCAATTTGGTTATTTAGATAAGGTTCAACTTATAAACAAGTGACTTTATATGTATTTTGATTGTACCGTTTTCATTATTTATTACTTATTAGTGCAAATAAAAGTTTTTAAAATATAAATTTGCTTAAGATAGTTAGTGACATACCATGTATGTACTTATCGCTGTAAGAAAATTGTATAATCGAAAAATGAATTTATGTGTTTATTGAAAGGTGAAAGGACCCTAGGCACTGCATATATACGTATAGGTAGGCCCTAACTCACTAATAAATAAAATATGGCACAGCATTTTTTTCTCATACATTTCCATTTTTGTTCTGTGTTTATTGTATATTGTATATTCATTATATAAAACGAATTACAGAAATAATAATAAATCTGTTGCATTGTATCCAATAATATTGCATTTTACACAAAAGACAATTCTGAAAACATTTTATCTCTTAGGTTACTAAGGCATTCACAACGTTCGGCGATATAAATACAAAATATTTTTTCAATTTAGCAAAGGCTTTCAAATTAAATTTGACGGTTAACAAAGAACACGGGCATTATACAGTGTGTTTAAGACCTTCGATATAAATTTGAGAAAATTAAAGAGAAAATATTAGAAGAACATATGACGTTCGTTTCAGTTATTGATTAGATCGTAATAGAAACACAAAGTAAAATATCAAATAGATGGCACACTTCGAAAGTGTAGCGAGAATAAAAATAGACTAGTCCCTGCGAATTTGCTATTACAAGTTGAGAAAATTAAAATAAAGTAGAAAAGTATAAACTGGCTTCACCTATAAAGCTGATATAACAAAGATAATATTGCAAATATATATACAGTGTGGTGGATAAAGTTTGGAACAAAATTCATAAAAGCGTTCTATAATGTTTTTAAGAAAATCGCTCGGACAGGTCAATTTTTGTTTTTGAAATGCCGTCTTCTGACGTTAATTTTTTTGGAATGTCGTCATTTGTTTTTGCACAATGACGTCATCATAATTTTTTTTAAATGACTACCCCTACTTTTTTCTTCTGTTTTTAATAGACCTTCTTACTACTTAAACGGTGATGTAAAAATATTGGTACCTTTGATGACAATTTTTTTGAATAAATAACACATAAATTTTTTCTTTTAAACAAAAATTTTAATTTTTTGAAGAAAAAAGGTTATTTTTTTCATAAAAGTTCTTAT
>JAFFZR010018704.1:0-13355 GCA_018397195.1 Lethrus apterus | reverse complement strand
TTGTATCTCTTTAAATAAAAAAGTTAGCTATTGTAGAATAATTCGTGAACACTCAGAATGCAAGAAATTATTGTTCCTTAATTAGCGATCCTAGAGAAAAATTGTCTTATAATTAATTATAGCAGTCAACCAGAGCAACTTAAAAATATAAGAATATACGGGGTGTTCAATTTAAAAAATTAATCGTTATGCTTGTATCTTAGCAACGCGAAGTTCTTTTGTTTTATAATTTATTGCGCGAAATACGCATTGCAAGGTACTTACAACTGTGTCCATTTAACTAAGTTTGTATCTCTTTAAATAAAAAAGTTAGCTATTGTAGAATGTTCCCGTGAACAGACTGTATATTAAGGTAATGAAGATGTTGTAATTATGAAGATTTTTAGGTTATACATTATAATCTCATCATGCAACGCTTGGAAAATTGTAAGCGCTTTTCCAAGTGATGCATGTATTACCATAATTTCTCTTCAACTGTAAATACAAGGTTATGTCGCAACGTCATCTCTAAAACAGGATGGCGGCGTAAGGTTTATTGGATTAGACTTTTTTTCATTTCATGACATGAAATGTATGCTATGTAAGCGAGTGGTTGTGTTTTGAAAATATGAGTTCAAATGTTTTTCCTTTAAGGTTATAGCTACATGTCTTCAGCCTCTTGAATTTAAATTAAAACAAAATTTGTTGAATTCGTGAAGTATCGATTTAAAAAAGTGTTAGTAAACTTCGTACTGATTCGTCTGATCACTTGATCAAATTGATGGGGTCGGTCAGAAACCCAACGCCTAACGATTTCTTTAAGTAGAGCACGGCGCGGCGGCGGGTTCGCCATGAACGTTACTGTACTGCAACATGTGTATGTGTGCGTCTCTTGCGTCTCGCTTTTGTTATCGCAGTGTAAACAGAAGAGGAAGTTAATCATGGCCGTCGACGTCGAATCTCTAAGTGCTTCGTAAAGCAACATCGTGGGTTTTAGAGTCAGGGTGCGGTCGATGATGTAGCAGACTCCCGTGCGTTGGGGAGAGACCGACCGGAGGGATATTCCCGATTGCAACTCTGTGCCTGCTTGCCCTGCCAGCTGACGCAGCTACGCAGAAGACCGAATCAAGGCAAAGCATTAGGCAAGCGGCGGTGGTCCGCTTGGGTCCGCTTCTGCAGTATACAACGAGCACTGTGTTCTGCATGCACGCGTCCTCCGCAACTTCGCGTGTACGATATTTCCTCCCATCGACCAACGAAACCACTGCGCAGAAAATTCTATAAAATCGTGTTGTGTGTGTGTGTGTCACCAAAGTAAGTTGCGACATCATCGTAGGCTCTTAGGTACGAGAACTTTATTAATACCATCAATTCAAACACATATCATTTACACACTTGCACTCTCATTGTCATCGTCGTATATATTGACGTTGCGCAACAGCGGACGCCTGCTAGATTTAGATCGGTACTGGCGATGACATCGGGGCGCCTACTGCGATAAAACGATTTTTTTCCTTTCGCCCACCACCTCGTTCAGTTAACACGCGAAGGAAGAAGAATCTGCACGACTATGTAAATAAGACGTCGTCGTTGCGTAATTGCAAAATTATCTGGTTTGCTGCACGTGTCGCGCGATTTTGCTGGGTGGCGATGCCGTCGTTCGATTTTTCTACGTGTCGCGTTTTCATTTGTGACGAAAATTTGACGTCAAACGTCAAATTTAAATGTGTCGCAAGGAATGTCACATTTCGGTAACCATGGTGACGAAATGTGTTTGCCAAAAGTGTGTCCTTCAGACGCCCCCTGTACGTATTTTGACGCCGTTTCTTTTGCATGAGCGCAGGTAGACACGTGCCCGATTGTCATTTCGCTTGTCACTCGAAATGGTCAATTATCGCGTCTGACTCTTCACGCGCGGCACTTGGATCATTTTTTTTTAACGACTAATTAAATATTGGTCTTAGATTAAGCGTGCGTTGTGTGCGCAAGTCGCGTTATAACCATTAATTTTGATGAAATTAAATAAATGTGGTGTTTGATAGTAACGTCACAAATATTCACAGTGGCGCAGCAGTTGTACCCCTCTCTGCTACAGTTCGCTTCACAAAAATGCATGGGATGGTTTTATTTCATTGTAATTTTCAATTACGGAGCGAACCCAACCGAACATTTTTGTGAATTATCGAAATGCGTGGGTTGGTTTTATTATTTTTGTAATTTTCTATTACGGAGCGAACTCAACTCGACTTCCTCACAAAAATGTGTAGGTTTTCTTTCATTGTAATAAGTCTATATATATTTTCTGAAATATTTGTGAAAATGTATAATCATTGGCATTTGACTCACATTTCTATGAAAAAAAAAAAACTGACTAACTGGGAACAGTGAACTTCGAAGTTTTGAACAACGAAATATAATGGTGTCAGAATGACACCCTGCAAAATCTAAGTTTATATGTATAATCAGTGGCGTTCGATTCACATTTCTAAATTTACTCGTTTGGGGACAAAGTTTTGAATAACAAAATGAAAGGTCAAAATGACCCCTTGTGGAATTTAAGTTTATATATAAAATAAATAAATTTCTTTATAAGATTTTATGGTCTGAAATCGATGCAAACCCAACATAAACAATCCAACAGTTCAATATAATTTGTCTTGGGTTTTGGGTTGCAGCAGTGATCTTTGTTGGGTTCGATCGATTTTAACGATTTGGACCCATTTTGTTGGTTGCATTTTTTCTGTTTGTTCAACATATTTTGGTTTTATTATTTTTGTAATTTTCGATTACGGAGCGAACTCAACTCAACTGCCTCACAAAAATGTGTAGGTTTTTTTATTGTAATAATTCTATATATTTTTCTGAATTATTCGTGAAAATGTATAAATTTATTATGACCAGTGGCGCAGTCAAAAATGTAGCAAGGGGGTGTGTTATATATCTGGCAGCGCTATTGGTCAGAAATCTGCAATTGATGACTTATGACTGTAATCGATAGGCCGGTTAGGCTATTGTTTCAACAAGAATGTGTATAGTACAAATTGTAATTTTCTCTATTCACTTAAGTGCAACCACTTGGTTAAATATTATAGATTATGTCTATATATGTCATGTTTACATATCGCTTTACAGGTTAATTTTGAAATTTATAGTTGACAAATTTTATAGTAACGTAGTCACAAATGGAATCTTCGTGACTATGACTCTTAGTTCTGTAAAAGAAGGCTATAAACTTCTAGGCTAAATAATTATGCCATTAAAAAGAGAAAATGCCTGCTAATTAATTATTCCAGCACAACTTGAACTCGCTCCTCTATACAATTCAGTTTCTAAAGATATTTTTTATAAATGTCTCAATCACCTGTCAAAATTGACATTTTTCAAATTTTGATTTTTATGAATAATCGTCAAAGTTTTGACAGTAATGTCACTTTGGTATTCTGCTCGTAGACGTCGCTGTAATCACTGTGATACATACACATGTGGGGCTGATTTCGCTGATTTTTATGATGCGATAAAACAGTGAAATTGGAAAAAGTCTATTTGTTGGAAAATAAATTCCCAAGGAATTGCAAAATGGAAGAAATAAAACCATTTTTCATGATGGTAGTTTATCGCACAAATGACATGCGCAGTAACCGATTATGAAATTCCACGACAAAGAAATGCATTGGGTAACATCGTGGTGTACTTTACAAATAATTGTCAAGTTCACATCAACGTCTCATTGTTGACTCGATGCCTTCACAAGATTTGTTAATTTGAAAAAGAAATTATCAACTTGCATGTAACTTAACAGTTATCACTTTTTATTCACAAAATTAGCCTTAGTTTTAGTCACAGCCTCAGCTTCTTAGCCTTGATATCAAGATATACAATTTTTTTAAAATAATTCCACTGGGATCGTCTTTTCAAATCAAACATCTAATTCTTCACCGTATCTTATCTCTAGGCAGCATTTTTCTGTAGATATACACTGCCGATTTATTTTTGATTGACAGATTAAATATTTGCACTGTTTTTAGCAGCATCGATGATGAAATCAATTAATAATAATTTCAACGAACATTCACAAGTTGTTTGATTTGTGTGTTACGCGAGATAAATAAAGATCGACATCGACAAAGAATTGTTTAATAGCAATATTACACATAATCCATTAATCAGTAAATACCGTTTTTATTTATATAAAATCCTTGTGGAATTTTTATTGTATTTAAACATATATCAGTGGCGTTTGATTCAAATTTCTACGAAAAAAAAAACCGACTCATTTGGGAACAAAATTTTGAATAACGAAATAAAATGGTGTCAGAATGACCCATTGCCGAATCTAAGTATATGTGTATAATCATTGGCGTTTGACTCACATTTCTATAAAAAAAAAACTGACTCACTGGGAACAAAGTTTTGAACAATAAAATAAAATGGTGTCAGAATGACCCCCTGCAGAATCTAAGTTTATACGTATAATCAGTTGATTCACATTTTTATTGCTCGTTTGGGAACAAAGTTTTGAATAACAAAATGAAAGAGTGTCAAAATGACCCCCTGTGGAATTTAAGTTTATATGTAAATTAAAATAGTTTTGTTATTAAGTTTTATGCTTCTTCCGTCTGAAATCGATACAAACCTAACATAAACAATCAAACAGTTCAGAATAATTTGTGTTGGGTTTTGGGTTGCATTGATCTTTGTTGGGTTCGATCGATTTTAAGGATTTTGACTCATTTTGTTGATTGCATTTTCTATGTTTGTTCATATATATTTTCTCTTGCCCATTTTTTCCTCCTCCTCTTTTTAATGTATATTCACGTATCTCTGCAAATGGGAAATTTTTACAAAATTTAAAAAAAAATAAAAGCGTGTCAAAACAATCCCCTGCGGAATCCAATGATACAGTAAGATGATTTTTTGTTGAATCTTGTTTTACTGTTTGGTAGGTTGATTTTCCGTCTGAAATCGATGCAAACCCAACATAAACAATGAAACAGTTCAATATAATTTGTGTTGGGTTTTGGGTTGCAACATTGATCTTTCTTGGGTTCGTTCGATTTTAAGGATTTGGACCCATTTTGTTGGTTGCATTTTCTCTGTGTGTTCGTACATATTTTCTCTTACCCATTTTGGCATTCATATCATATCTTCTGATTGTTTCCTCCTTCTCTTACTAATGTATATTCACGTATCTCTGTAAATGGGAAATTTGGCAAAATCTCAAAAAAAAAATAAAAGCGTGTCAAAACAATCTCCTGCGGAATCCAATGATACTGAAGATAATTTTTTTTTATTCTTGTTTTATTAACCCTAACCAACCCAAGTTATATCGATCAATCGTTGTAAGGTAGGTTGATTTAAAACCACAAAGTTGGGTTGGAGCGAGTTATTTTATTACAATTGAGGTGTTGTTGAATCGATCGTTTTCATTAGGTTTAGATTGCTATGTTTAATTTGGGTTGCATTGATTGGGTTTGCTTGATTTCGATCTCTTTGACTTGAACTTTTACGTTAGACGTTAAAAGATTCGAAACTTAATTGTAGAAAGGAGTTTTGAGTAAAAAATAATTCATTTGCTTGTAATGGTAATGCATTTTTTGTTGGGTTGGGTTGGAGATTAAAAATTCTTTATTAATGCCGAAATTTCGAACTGAAATTTCAGATCAATCTGACTTAAAATTTATTATCAGCTTTTTGTTTTAAAAAACTTCATCTTTTTCTTCAGAATTCCACAAGCCTTGCAACTGAATTTTTATGTTCATTTGATACTTCAGTTTTAATTTATAAAGTTGGTAACAACAGTTGTTTCTTAAAATACCGTTTCTTTTTTATCATTAAGTTTAAGTCTTCAGAAAAAATATTTCTGTGTTCAGTTAATTTTTGTCCACAATTTAAGCCATATTTTCTATGGGATTTTGCAGATTACATTTTAAGAAATTCTTCTTCATATGGTTTTATCTGATCATCAAAAATGTGAAGAAATTTATCTTCTCCAATTAGACTTAATAAGATTACGTCTTCAGAAGAAGCTTACTTAAGTAATTGATTAATTTGCAATTTTATTCATAATTAAATTTGATCGACGTTTTCAAAAATCTGAGTGACTGTATTTCTTCTTCCGACAAGACTTACCTTTAAAAAAAAAATGGTCTGAAGATGTTAATTAAATTTTAAAGGAGATTATATATACATATATACAGGCTGATTCTGAAATAGGTATGAATATTTTAACAGGCGATAGCTAACATTAGTCGAAATCTAAATATGTAAAAATGTTGGTCCTTTGTTGAAAATTTTTTTTTATTTTTGAGTAAAATATGAAAATACACGCCGAACATTAAAACGGCTGCAGGACCGTATTTAGAACCGAATGCTCATATAGAAAAATTACGTTTTCCGAAAATTTAAACTGAAAACAGAGCCGTTATTTTTGCGGATTTGTGTTGGGGTCAAGTTCAGCTATCACCTATTAAAATAGTGGGACACATTTTAGAATGATCCTCCATATATATTCTTTAAAAGTTTATTTACATCTTCAGACCATTAAGATTCTCTTAATTTGCAATTTTGGCCATATTTTTAACCCTTAAAACAAACTTGAACGTGAGAACTGAATTTCATCAAAATTCCCAAAGTTTTCTCATCAGTCCTGTAGATTCGATCGTGTAACCGATCACAGTAGGTGTCATGTAACATAATAAATAGAATGGGCGACGTAAATTTAATCGAAGAAGAGCTGACTTAAAATTTGAATCCGCAAAAACGGCAGTTCTGATATAGATCTGTATAATATACAGGACCATTCTGAAATAGGTCCCACTATTTTAATAGGTGATAGCTGACCTTGGCCCAAGCCCATATCCGCAAAAATGACGGTTCTATCTTCAGTTTAAATGTTCGGAAATGTCATTTTTTATATGACCTGTATATTTGACCAATAATAATATAAAATGTGTATTAATCTATTCATTATCGTGTTATTTTTTTTTCACTCGTACAATTCTTGCAGTATTACTTTTATTTTTGTATTTCGTGTTTTGTGTAATCAATTTTTCCTTATTTCTTTATCTACAAAATACGAATAAAATTAATTTACTTTATAAGTTTTTTCCGATTATCCGAAGTAACCATTGTTTTTCATAAAGCATGGATGCACATTTTTTTTTGGGGACAAAATAACCGCGAATTACTTCAAAAAATCATGTTCATTTTCGACTTTCACGCACAATTAAAATCGTGCAACTTGCTACAATTCGCATCGTAACGGTTCGAAAATAACAACACGAACGAAAACAAAAGTAATTTCAGTTGTTTATGTGTGCTTGGTAAACGGAATTCCATCGAAAGTAAAATTATAACCGTACGATTTGAACATCTCATAATTTCGTTTTCTTTCAACGCATAATTGCGTTAGCGACGTGCGTTTTTATTCTTAACCTTGCGTGTGCCATGTAAACCATATTATATTATGATGCACCTCTGCACGACAAATCACGATGACTCATCACAAGTATTGGTATTGAAACATCTCCGTGACGTCACTTATCTTCCTCACCTTGTCGCATTAAACAAAAATCAAACGGTAATACAACATGTAATTTATTAAGACTAAAGTGCGTTTTCTTTCATTTCCATAAACTGCATACTTAGAATTATGCAAAGTATTTTGCAGAATTAGTATACAAATTCGACGCATGCGTCGTTACAAATCACCTTCGAGGAAAATTACGTAAAGGATGTGCACATGCCGACTGATACTTGGAATTATTTACTTGTGCAATTTGTTATCTTTTGGTACGAAAAGACACAGTCTTTGTTCATTAACACTAACGTAAGCAAAGAAGACTACGTCTTTTCGCCTTGGCGACCTCTAAAATAAGTCGAAGGTTTACATAACTCGCTTAAATGCCAAAGTCGAAGGTCACTCTTACTGATGAATTTCTTACAGCGTTGACCTAAATCGTGACGTAACGCCATTTTCCACCGTCCAACGATGATATCTCGATTTTTCATACGCGGTCGCTTTCAAGACGAGAATTCTTCGTCAATTTGACATTATGGGTTGTGAAATAAATTCACACTTTCAAAAGCGATGGGAAAGGTGTTGACGTTGTGAAAATTATTTAAAATTAATTAAATTTTTATGTAAAGCTGATTGTCGAAAATATGGCAATGGCAATGGCACCGAATGTTATGGACATCATTCGTGTTTTTCACAATATTATGAGCGTAAAATATTTTTACTTTCATTTTCTTGGAAAATTCATCAATTTTTATTTTTTCAATTTAAACATTTTTGATGTTTTAGTTTGAACGTGAACGAGATGAAAAGCGCCTTTACGTACAGTTAAATTAGAGATTTCCATTTTCTTGGAAAATTCATCAATTTTTATTTTTTAAACGGAACGATGTATTTATTTCTCAATTTTTGAACGCGATTTTTTATTCTGTTTTCAACAATGCCTTGAACGTCTGGTTTCCATGTCGGAAAATGGAAAAAAAAAAGAAAACTTCTTTTTAATTAAATTGATAAATGTAATGTTTAGGTAAACATTTTTGATAATGTTTAAACGTAGACGAGATGAAAAGCGTTTTCTAATTTTTTACGTACAGTTAAATTAGATTTTCCGTTTTCTTGGAAAATTCATCAATTTTTATTTCTCAATTTTTGTATGCGATTTTTTTTATTCTTCTTTCAACGATGCGTTGAACGTCGGGTTTCCGTGTCGGAAAATAGAAAAAGAAAATAAAAAATTCTGCTATAATTAATGTTTCGAAACTTAGGTAAACATTTTTGATAATGTTTTAGTTGGAACGTGGACGAGATGAAAATCGCCTTTTATTTCACGTACAGTTAAAGATTTTCCATTTTTTTTGAAAATTCATCAATTTTTATTTTTCAATTTTTGAATGTGATTTTTTATTCTTTTTTCCACAATGCGTTGAACGTTGGGTTTCCATGTCGAAAAATGGGAAAAAAAAAATAAAAAACTTCGATATGAAAAGCGCCTTTTAATAGTTTCCCCAATTTCTTTGAAAATTCATCAATTTTTATTTTTTAAACGGAACGATGTATTTTTTTCTCAATTTTTGAACGCGATTTTTATTCGTTTTTCAACAATGCGTTGAACGTCGGGTTTCCATGTCGGAAAATGGAAAAAATAAAAAAATTCTCTTAATTAAATTAAAAAATGAAATGTTTCGAAGCTTAGTTAAACATTTTTGATAATGTTTTACTTTGAACGTGGATGAGATGAAAAACGTCTTTTAATATTTTACGTACTTTTAAGTTAGAGTTTTCCATTTTCTTGGAAAATTCATCAATTTTTATTTTTTAAACGGAGCGATGTATTTATTTCTCAATTTTTGAACGCGATTTTTTATTCCGTTTTAAACAATGCGTTGAACGTCGGGTTTCCATGTCGGAAAATGGAAACATTTTTTTAAAAATTCTCTTATAATTAAATTAAAAAATGAAATATTTCGAAGCTTAGTTAAACATTTTTGATGTTTTAGTTTGAACGTGGACGATATGAAAAGCGCCTCTTAATATTTTACGTACAGTTAAATTAGATTTTCCATTTTCTTAGAAAATTCGTCAATTTTTGTTTTTTAACGGATCGATATATTTATTTTTCAATTTTCGAATTCGTTTTTTTATACTCTTTTCAACAATGTATTGGGGCGCCTTCTTTTACTTGATAAAGAAATCCTTTTTTTATGTATATATAGTGATGGAAAAAAATTTCCGGCAGTGGTATCAGAATTTCATGTATATAGCAATGGAAAAACATTTCCGGACACGCTCTGGTATCATTAGGTTTAGGCGTTTTAAGGATAAAGGCGTGCTATGGAACGAGGCATTCTATGAATTAAGGCGTTTTACGGATAAAAGCTTTTAAATGGATTAGACGTATGTTTGACTATAGTATTATAATACTAATGATCAGATATGAATCCCGACATGAAGAGTTAATAAAATATTCAAAGTGCAACATGTCTATTATTATTTTTAATGTGTAATTTGTGTTTCTATTGTTTTTTTTTTACAAATACACGAATAAAAGTAGTTTAGTTTACGTAATAACGTTTTTACTAATAACGTTCAAATAATTGCACAAAAGTAATTTAATTTACGTCACTTAGTTTTTGCAGTAATAAAAATGTCTACATCGGTAAATTGATGAATTATTTAATTAATTAAAATTTATGGTTTTTTTTGCGCCGTATGTGAAAATTACAATGAAATATTTTATCCCCTAAATTTTAGGGCGTAAAGCGTCTCAAACGATGCTTTGCTCTTGCGCCGACACTGCATTGGTCTCATCATCAGCTGCCAGAACCGCAATAAAAAAAAATCATTCCATATTCGTAAAGAAATTCAACCTATGTTCATTTGTTTTTGAGATATGCATTTGGAAAAAAAGTAAAAAAAAATAATTTCTTCTTTATTTATAATTATTTATAAATTCTGTAAAAACTCCCCCTGTTACGCGTATTATGTAATATTTAAAAAGTGCAACGTTTCGTACTCGTAGAGTCATCATCAAGTTTAGATTTTCTTATGACACTTCCACCGAACATAACCTCTTTTTTTTTTCTTATTGTTACAAATATGATTAATTAGGAAATAAATTGATTAGACGTTAATTTACTAGACACGAACAAAAACAATCTGAAGTGTTTTGAAAAATAACTGACAAATGTTTAAAACCGTACATGATAATGACTGGTGTTGTTTACACTTTGTAAGCAAGCAAACGGAGCCACCGTCATCATCTACATCCCACACGGACGGGCAAAAAATAAAATTGTCCTAGCGGACCGGGCAAGAGTTGGTTAAAGTCTCTCCACTTATCAGGAGCGCATGATGCGCTGGGAGGTTGGCAGCGTTGCTTTATGCGGCAGCTGGTACGTAACGACGCAGATGCGTCATCAAGGCCTCCGGAGGCCCGTGTTTGGCTGCGAAACCTTCGCCAGCTGGCTACACTCTTTCGCGAAAAACGAACGTCTTTGCTTCGTCCTCGGGTTACATAAACGCGCGACGTCCAAATAAAAAGACTGTCATTGTTTTCGGGTTTGGAGCGCACCTTACGAGCAAACATTCGAATTAGTCGCAATTATCGTTATTTAAGTTTGGTAGCCGTGTGATGTTATTTTAATTGTGTTCGTGTCCTTCTTTGACATTCTTTCAATCTTTTCGTATTCTAGTGCTATATGTATACAGAGGGATTAACGTGTAATCTTGAAGATTACAAGTCATGTTGAAGATTATTATTATTATTATTAATCAATAAAATAAATTAAATTTTTTAATAATTTGTTTCAATTATAAAGTCTTAATGTAGATGAAAAATTTTCTAAATGAAATGTCCCATTTTTGCCTTATTCGAGCCTCTTTTGATGACGTATACAGGGATGGAATTTTAAAATTTGTTGAAAAAAATTATTACAATTTGTAAATTCATGTTTATCTTTGAAGCTTTTTTTGTTACAAAACGAATTTTGCCTTTTCTATAGAAAAAATTATATTAATAAAAGATTATTAGTGTCAAATTCTTGGTTGAATATGATTGAAAATTTAATAAAAGATGGAATCCAATCCATCCCAGCTGGATTAATTGGATTGGATTAGAATGACGCATCTTGCCTCAAAGTAATCTTTTCCAATCTAATCCAACCTAACCAACCCAAGCAACTCCTTATTAGTTGGTTATATTAGAAATGATCGAACCCATACCATTGAAACCCAACTTGTCCTTTCGTTCGTTCAAACCCAACCAATCTAATAAAATCCTTCATTGATTGTATAATTCATCCCATTTTAATCGCAAAAGTAACAAACTATCTAAAAACCAATCTAAAATTAGCAACAATCCAATCCCATCAATTTAATTTGGGTTGGGTTTTCGCAAATAGATTTGAACACACTTATGACGAAAACTGCAAACTTAAGACCATAAATCAATGATCGTAATGGAAATAGTTGGGTTTTTGTAAAAATCACATATTACAAATTTTGGGTTTATCAGTTTTATTTAATTTAGGTTGGGTTTTGTTGCTTGGGTGATATTATTTGAAAATTTAAAAAATTTACCCATTTTGTTAGACAATGTTGGAGTTGGGGTTTTAAACGTTAAATTGGGTTTATTGCAACCAAACCCAAGTAAAGTAATTAAAAATAATTTATTTAAGGAAGAATATTAAGTATAATGTAAAATCGATAATTTAAAAAAAGTTACATAACGAAGTACAGAGTTCATTTAATTTTTTTTTTAATTTATGTTAAATCTTCACTTCAGTGGAGAAGTTTTTCAAAGGTGGGTATGGATTTAAGAATAATTGATCTATACTAGACAAGAAAAATGGAAGTGGTTTAAGAAAGAAAGGTGGGTTGGGCTCGCTCCGTAATCGAAAATTACAATTTTACTAAATGGAAATTAAAAAAAAAAAAATGCTGGTTTCCAAGGGATCGGTCCTGGATCTCCGAGTACTCAATTAATGTAACATTTAAAAAAAACTTCTTCGATGATTAAACAGTTATCTTATCTAGATGGAGCGCGCCCAATTCAACACACACAGATTAGCAACGAGTAAACACTTACACTTGTCGGTGGTGTTGAAACCAACTTGATAGTGTCGAGAAAGAAAACGCAAAATAATGCGACGTGTCGAAACAACATAATGCAAAAATTGGGCGAAGCAAAAATTTAACATAATAAAATTTAAATAGATCTAGGATCTATTTCCGGTTAAACCGGAAGTGCAAATATGATTGCGTCGACTGAAAGAAACGAAGTTGTGAAGAATCCATCTTTGTCCCTCTTCCCACCTTTTCTTTCCTTGTACTGAGGAAATTTCAGATAAAAAATGCCACAAGCATCGATACCATCGCCACTTAGTAGACAAATATCGTAGCCATTTTTTTTTTTAAATGTGTTTAACAGTGCAAGTGGCGCTGAGTGCATTGGTATGCGTGTGCGGTAATGGCCTCGTCCTAATTGAGACACGATGTGGACTCCAATTTGGACGCGCGTGCGGTGTTGCAACATTGACGGCGAAAATCTTTATTGACGAATCGTATAAATGACGTCAATCAGACTTCAATGGGTCACGTGCGTGTATTTGTCTCATCTGTCTTCATACAATTTTTGCAAATTGTGAAAATTCTAATGGAATCACGGCGATTCGTCGTTAGGAGATACCATTCGCCTCGAAGAAGATGTCGCTGTGAATAGCGAACGAAACGTTATTCTTTATCGACTTTGCATTGAAGAACAAAGTCATAAAGAGGCACATGTGGAACAAAAGATGAGAGAACTAGAGTTAACGTAGGGTATGAGTTGGAAAGATAAAAAAAGATGGTGGAAAGCCGGAAG
>JAFFZR010018702.1:0-13721 GCA_018397195.1 Lethrus apterus | reverse complement strand
ATAGCAGATTGTCAACGTCGCACAGAGTAACATCCAATTCACTGAAGAAAAATAAAACGGTAAGTGTCATTAACCTGAAAGTTTTGAGTTTATATTCTGATGGCTGGAATTAATTAACTGAATTACATTTTCTTACACAGACCAAAAATATACAATCGTATAAACAGAATTTATTTGCTGAAATCAACAATATTTGTTTAAAAATTACTACTTTCTTTTTTTAATTTTCTATCAATACTTTTTCGTCGCGTTAGATACGTTTAAACATGTATATTTCATACGATTTGAAGTAGAAAATATAAGCGTTTGTAGCGGACATTGATTTAAAAAATACATGTTTATCGTAATCGGAATAACGTCAAGGATGTTTGCTTCGAGCCCCGATTGCGTATGTCGCTGTTCTTGACCTACAATACTTGTAATTTTCTGTTGTAAAAATTTTTAAAAACCCTAAAAATTTTGAGTTTAAAGGATTCAAAGGATGTGCTAAGCGACATATAAAACAACAATAAATTGACAAAACTCGTGTTTGAAACAGATTTCGATTTAAATTCATATTAAAAATCGCTGGATAATGTCAAGGATGTTTGCTTTGGACAATGTACGCCGACGTTCTTTGATTTTTAAACACAAATATACAGTGTGGTGTTAAAGTTTGGAACAAAATTCAAAAAAGTTTTATAATGTTTTTAAGAAAATCGCTCGGACAGATCAATTTTTGTTTTTAAAATGCCGTCTTCTGACGATAATTTTTTTGGAATGACGTCATTTGTTTTTGCACAATGACGTCATCATAATTTTTTTTAAATGACAACCCCCACTTTTTTCTTCTGTTTTTAATAGACCGTCTTACTACTTAAACGGTGATGTAAAAAAATTGGTGCCTCACATAACAATTTTTTTGAATAAATGACACATTTACTTCAGATCGTCAGTGGTTATAATTTAGTAAAAATAATAATCGTAAACATTCTAAATTAAAACAAATAACAGTAATTTATGTATCTAAGACGAAGAGTGAAGCTTTAAGGTGCATTTACGTCATTATCGATTTTTTTTAAATGACACCTCTTATTTTTTCTTTTGCTTTTGATAGACCTCCTTGATGTTTAAGTTGTGATTACCGAATTAATTCTTTACATAAGAACTTTTATGAAAAAAATAACATTTTTTCTTCATAAATTAAAATTTTTACTTAAAAGAAAAAATTTAAATGTGTAATTTATTCAAAAAAATTGTTATGTAAGGTACCAATTTTTTTACATCACCGTTTAAGTAGTAAGAAAGTCTATTAAAAAAAGAAGAAAAAAGTGGAGGTTGTCATTTAAAAAAAATTATGATGACGTCATTGTGCAAAAACAAATGACGTCATTCCAAAAAAATTAACGTCAGAAGACGGCATTTCAAAAACAAATGTTGACCTGTCCGAGCGATTTTCTTAAAAACATTATAGAACGATTTTATGAATTTTGTTCCAAACTTTATCACCACACTGTATGTATGAACATATTTGCTGTTGGAAACAAAGACTTTTTCTTATCTTTACAGTCTGTATAAATCGTTCGTGGCTTACACATTTTAAGGTTTGTATCATCAACTATTCTGCTGTAGCTGCTCCCGTTACCTAACAAAAAAAAAAGATAAATAGTTTAAAACTTTCAACAATTTACGTTCGTTGATAAATTGTAAAGATTATTTTTTAAACAAGGTACTTATTACCGTTTACATTTACAGCTACGATTAACACTACACATATAATTTAAGAATACGATAAGAACTTTGTAATACAACCGTCCTCATTTTTCATCTGAGTCGTGAACAATACATCTCTGGCTGATTTATATAAGCACGACTGCAGCTTATGTGTCTTATCTGCAGGTCGTGCAAGGTGTTACACTTACGTTTGTTTTTCGTTTTCTTTTGATGGCAAGGCTCCTACCTACCTACCAGTACTGATTATCAATTGTTTTCTTTCTTTTAAATTATGTAAACTTATATAAATTGGTATCATGATTGGTCTAGTGGCTTAGTCAGTAATCTCAACGTCTAAGGTTCAAATCTTAGTTACGGACATTGGAATTTTATTTCAGAGATGAAGTTTACAACGTTTCTAACATTGAGTTGGCCTTCCAACCGACCATTCTGATTAGGTTTTCCACGTTTCCCTAATCCTTGCAGCATAAGCCGGAATGGTTTCTAACAACTGTAAGTCGGTCGTAGCCGCAACCCAAAGACCACTTGGGTTCGACCTGTTGAGGTGGCATAATAGAAAGGGTTAAACAAAATAAAAATAAAATAAAATAAAAAAACCCAGTAGAATTGATTTATTGTCGGGAAATGTACATGCAACTTGCTTATGTTGGTCGTAGGCCGACGATGGGGACAGGCACGTGGCCTAGATTCTCAGTGAGTCACTATGTGGAGAGCGGTGTCGTTGGGTCGGTGAACTCCTGGTGCAACATGAGCCCAGCTGCTAGACAGCGTGACGCCCCCTCTTCGCATGCTTCAACGCGATACATTGTGAATATTTTCAATTGCAATTGTTGCAATTCCTACATAATGTATATTTACGGTTAATGAGTACAAAAAAAAATTTAATTACAAGAAGCATTGTAGTTAATAATAAATTATATACATCAAGTGTACGGTCGTTTTTTTTTTATTGCGGCGCATTCGAAAAATTCGCCTGTATTTTCTTATATTTAGTAGATAAGAAAAAAGACCTGTTTGCATCGAAATATTACTTTAGTGCCTCCACATTAGTCAAATAGCTTCTTTCATCATTAAAATTATTCGTCTGTTTCTCATTTTCTAACCTTCCTTATGTCGTCTTCCACCTTATCGATTGCCTCAGATTCTTTTCTTCCTTCTCCACAAAAACTAATCCAACTAGATAACCAATTGTCATTTTTATTTTAACCTGACTTTCTCGTGTACCTTTACTCGCACCATTAGCGTTAGGATGAAAGACCCATCTATACTCAGCATGCTGACAGATATCTCAATGCTAATTATCATCATTAAACACAGAAATGTTTAATGATCAACTACTTGCTTTGTAAATGGTAGTCAACCAACGCCTCGCATCATTTTATCATCCCTTACTTCCATATCTGAAATACAAACGTCGAGGACCCAATGGGCAACCCGTTTTAAAACTCTTAATATCATTATGAATCACAATGACAAAAAGGAATTTTGCACGCACTTTTGAATTTACGGGCAAAATACAGCTTACTCGTAAATCTCATCCATTTACTTAAATTCTTTCTTCTTCATTGTTCTTTCAAATCTGGTTTGTCTCCAAATAAGTTGCAGATGATATTTTTCATTTTCCCCGTATGTGTCATATTTAAGTCTTCATTCTAAAAAATTCTTCGTTAATCTGAGACTCGTGAAGTTTGTACGCATTTTCAAATCATGTACCCCTTTGCAACTTATTTTATTTTTATGAAATAACTTGGGTATATGGTGTAACCCTTCTATATTCAAAAAGTGAAAATTAAAGAAAATCAAATTGGGCAATTTTCTGCCATTAATGAGTAAGTACGCGACACTTACAAATAATTACACAACTTATCTAAAGATAAGCGAGGCCCAATGATAAATCTGGAAAAAATGGTACCTGTACGTTATTGTCATGTTTTAGACAAATTATTACTAGTAATATACAGTATGATCGAAAAAAAAATTAGTCAAAGTAACCCATTAACAAAAATCGGATTGTCTTTACTTAAAGCACTGTTTATTTCTTAATGTCAAATTGACGTTATCAAAAATGTTGTCCATAATAATAATACCAAATGCTCCTGAAATTAAATTCTTCATAACAGGCAACGTAAGAATATGCCATTCGCCTTTTTTTGTTTTATTTCCATTTCTAAAATAAGATTCTAAAACAAAAGCTTTAATTTGTTTGGTCAACATTTTTGACAAACGTCAATTTGACATTACGAATTAAATAGTGGTTTAAGTAAAGACATGTCGATTTTTGTTCATGGCTTACTTTGACTAATTTTTTTTCGATCACACTGTATAAAAAAAAGTAATTTGTGGAATTGTACAAATAGGTATAGATTTTTATCATAAATTCATATAGATAACGCCCAAGTAAAATAATGTCGTATAAATAACTGCCAAAATGGATAATTTTAATTAAATAAGAAATGTAGGTACATACCACTGTACCAATGCATATAAAGGAATTTCAAATAATTTCTTTATTCTTACGTTCATAACCTTACTATAAGTATGACATTTATTAAGAACTTTTATAGAGTGCTATAAAATTTTTTTTTTAACTTTATCGCATGTCTTAGCTTATTACTTATTATTACTAAGCTAAGCTAAGAAAGATAGAGTTTAAAACAATTATTCATAGCACTCTTGACAACGCTTTTACTATACTTGAACAGCCTTTATTAAGAAAAAGCTTATACAAACCTTTATAATGTTTGAATGCGTAGGTAAAAATAAAATATGTTTACCAACTTAGTTATTAAATTAGATTAAATAAGAAATATTGATCATGATCATGAGACATCTTCCTTTAGGAAGTTCTCTTTAAGATTATCGATCGGTGGAAACAGCTGAGATTTGCGTAGGCCATGGATTTCGTCCGATCAATAATATTAAAGTCAAAATGCGTTTTTATTTTAAATTGATTCAGTTTAACGTTAATATAGGTAATAATTCACATATTCTATGCACCCCATAAATAAAACGTACCTTTTTGGCTTCCAACGTCGCTTAAGAACCCCCAACATGTGGACGACCGTAAGACGACAGTAAATAAAATTTCACACCGTGGAAAACAACGAAACTGTCAATGAATCACAAAACAACTGATTAGAACGACACCCTCTTTTAATGCACACATCGTCATAAATCATTCACACAATCCAACATTTCCAAATTTGTCACACGTTTACATTTTGTTATTTTTATAATTTTGATTGTTCAGGTGCAAGTGCGATCAAATTGTCGAAATGTAAGGATAAAAGGATCGAAAATAACGTTATATGCAACTTGACGTTTGTGGGAACCCAACGATGCAACAACTCGAAGTACCGAACTGTACGTACTAACCACCAAGCCGCTTGCTGTAGCGCTTTGCAAGGAGCCGAGCTGAAAATAAACAACAGAATGTTTACAGCGAGTCACGTGACTCGCCGCACCACTTTTCGTTGGTGGAAACCATACAAATGAAAATCGCATGCGTCATATCATAACCTAAATCATATCGTATTTGAAATAAATATGCACAGATATCTTCTTTATATGTCGTATATAGGCACACATTTTCGGTAATTCACACCTTCGTATGTAACACTAATTACAGATTAATTATTTCAGAGGTGTTCAAAAACAAATTATAAAACAAAATGATGAACCTATGACCATACAAAGCCAGATAGAAAAAAGTTTGAAATTGCTAAAATCCGTCAACTTACCTGAAGTTGTGGTTTCCAGCCGGTAAATAAAATTATAGTCAGTTATAGTTAAATAACATTTATATTACAGGACTGATGCTGGGGTACATGCAATGCAAACAACGATGCATGTCGATCTTGAAAGACAAAACGGACAACCCTACGATCCAAGAGGTATAACATTAGCCCTGAACAAACGTTTCTTCAAAATCAACATTCCCATTAGAATATTACGAACGTACATCGTACCAGATAGTTTCAACTGTCGTCGTAATGCAACATCACGCACTTATTTATACAGATTGGGAATTATAAAAAGTGATCAAATTCACAGGGCTCCATATTTGCATCATCTGCCTATCGAGGAGCTAAACAGATGTTTGTTCTTGTGGTAAAGTAAAGAAACTGAATTATAAAAGATAAATGTATAATGGTATAATTTTAGTACAAATAGTTTTGATGTGGAAAAATTTAAAGAAGCTGCAAACCTATTCTTGGGTTTACATGATTTTAGAACGTTTATGGCTAAAGGATCACAACAAGTTAACAAAGTTACCAGAAGAAGTATTAATAAACTGGACATTACCAAAGTTGACCATTGCTGTTATAGCAACTTCAGTTGGCCACTTTGTATAAATGATAAATACGATGATTACACTTTTTTTAATGTTACTTGCACATCAACAGGGTTTCTCTACAAACAGGTTTGCTATAATTTTTAAAAATGCTTACTTTAAAAGTTTCATATATTACTTATTAACGATAGATGGCGCTAGTACGTTTAGACGAAAAAGGTTATATAATTACATATTCATAGTTTCATAATGTCAATTTTACATTTTGAATTTCAATTACGGAGCGAACCCAACCCATACAACCCATATTTTTATCCCAAAATTTACGCAAAAAACATATTACGCTTTTATTAAATTTGATGCGAATTTTAGTACAAAATATTAAATTAATTTGGCAACACTGGTAGTGATCCAGTGATGCAAACGTACATAAATAAAATTTGAGAATCTGTAATTTATATTCTTTACAAAATATATTTTGCTTTAAGAACTTTTTAAATTTATTTTTGATAATCTAGATAATTTACACGTTATATAGGTTCTAAAGCCATATTACAGGTCATATTTAGAATTTGTAAATAGTTCACAGTGAACTGATTTGTGGCAAACTTCGGTCGGTTACTATGTTCTAGATTTCGTTTCTGACAAGAGAGTTGGCTGAAAAATTTCTTCGTAAAAGAAGTGTGTTATTCTGTAATTTCGTCTCCAAAAAGTAATTATATTTCAGTAATATTGTATAAGTTTAACTAAAGTCGTTATTTTCCGTATTTAACAAACGATTCGGACACGTTTTTTAACCCGAAAGCGTGCAGCAATTGGAGGGAAGCGATCCAATATGGCTGGCACCTCTGTCTGCTGACGAGATAATTCGTTAATCGAAGGTATTTAGCTCGTTTTATAACTGTGTTTCGTATTTATACAGGTCCGAAGGACGTTGGCCGCACTCATTGCCGTAGCACAAGGTAAAGTCACAACTAGAGATATAAAATTTATGCTCGAAGTTCCATCACACAACTCTTGGAATCCTAGGCTTAAGACTGTACCTGCCTACGGTTTATATCTTTGTGAAGTAGCGTATCCTGAAAGCGACATCTTGACGTTCAAGGCTTCAATTGAGAAGTGAGTCTGTATTAGTAAGTTTGTTTACAGTATGGTTGGGACACGGGTATATGTGGGAGGTTTACCCTATGGAACCACGGAACGTGACCTGGAGCGTTTCTTTAGAGGTTACGGTCGTATGCGTGATGTATTAATAAAAAACGGCTATGGCTTTGTTGAATTTGATGATTACCGCGATGCTGACGATGCAGTGTACGAATTAAATGGTAAAAAACTTTTAGGGGAGCGTGTGTCCGTGGAAAAAGCCCGTGGGACACCCAGAGGGCGTGACCAGTGGTCCAACCGAAGTGACTATCGCTCCCATGAACGTTATGGTCCCCCTACTCGTACTAACTATCGACTTACTGTTGAAAATCTATCATCACGTGTCAGTTGGCAAGATCTTAAGGATTACATGAGACAAGCCGGTGAAGTAACGTATGCTGATGCTCATAAGCAACATCGTAATGAGGGTGTTGTTGAATTTGCGTCATACTCGGATATGAAGAATGCACTGGAAAAGCTCGATGATACTGAAATAAATGGAAGACGCATTCGATTGATTGAAGATCGTAGTAGTCGACATAGCCACTCTGGTTCTTACAGCAGTCGTAGCAGATCCAGAAGTCGCTCCATTAAACGCAGTGATTCTAGAAGCAAATCTCGATCAAAATCGCGCTCTGCAAGCCCCAAAGAACGTTCACGTTCTAATTCCAGAAAAAAATCCATCGAGCATTCTCGATCCAACTCCAGGAAGAAATCGGACAATCATTCAAAATCCAGAAGCAGATCCAGGTCACTTTCTGATCGTAAACATTCAAAATCTCGTTCAAAATCACATTCTGCTAGCAAAGACAGAAGCAAGTCTAGAAGCCTATCATTATCTAATGGCAAGTGAAATGCTATATTAATCATTAGATATAAAATTACAATACTTATGGTAGTCTTTATACATAGTTCATTGTTCTTTTGTTGTAAACAATTTATAACAATATAATTTTTAAATTTCCTTTAATTTGTTAGTTTAAAAGTATGAGTTTATTAAAAGCGATAAAAAATAAAAAACAGTCACTTAAAATTACACAAACAACCGTAACTTGCGCCGATGGTCGTCGTTTTATTGAAAATAAATTAAAAACTGTTGAAATTGCAAAAACATACGGTTTTGTGGTTGATAATAAGCCTGATAATACACCAGCTGAAATAATTCAAAATTTATATTTAGGTTCACAAGATTGCTGTGAAGCTTCTATTTTATCAAATTATAACATAAAACACGTTTTAAGTGTTGGTATTCAACCATTTTTTACTGTCCCTGGAATTGAATACAAATTTGTTGAATGCCTTGATTTACCTGAAACTAACATTATTGACGTTGCTCGCATCAACTGCATACCATTTATAAAGAATGCTATTTTAAAAAATGAAAATATTTTGGTACATTGTAATGCAGGTGTATCTCGATCATCGGCAATAGTCATTGGTTTCTTGATGTTTGAAAATGATTTGAAATATGATGTTGCTCATAATGTGGTTAAAAAAGCTAGACCTTGTATAAAACCAAACATCGGTTTTGAAAATCAGTTAAAAGTTGCACTAGGAATGTAGTACAAATGGGTTTTTAGTTTATTTCAAAACTAATAAGTCTTAAGGTTTTATTTTTTTAATTCTTCAGTTTGTTCTTTTCAATTGTATTGATACACCTTATTACCTATACATAATGTAGTTACGTTTATAATAAAATGTATTTCTGTTTTAATACAGTTTTATATTTACATCTGTCTTTTATTACTTAGAAGCTTAAGAAACAGGCATACCAGAAAAAAGCAATATATACATGCATAAATGTTGCAACATATGGAAATTTTTTTTTATTGAAATATGGTAGAATTCGTTTTGGGAATTAGGTTCAGCATGACCAAAAAATTCGTTTTCGTATGTCACGTGACCACTAGTATGGCGGGTAATTTAAAAAATATGCTACTAATATACAAAAAGTGAGGTTAGATGACATGATATCCTAAAAAGTTATTTGAAAAAGTGGAATTCAATTCTGAGGGTATGTGCAAATATTTGTAAACATATTTAAAAAAAAATTAAAAACTTCAATTTTCTCATTTTTTTAAAAATTAAATTACATGTTCGTTTTTTTTTCGATTTTAGCAGCTCACAGCTTACAGTGCTTAGTTGCTGTTGCAAGGAACTGTATAAAGTAGTACTAAATAAACTTCACTAAATAATAAGCAATAACGAGGAGCAAATAAGAATACAGATGCTTGTTAAGCATACAAACAATTTAAAATTTATTTATTACTATAAACAGTCGCTTGCAACAACAACTATCGTACTGTAATAGACAAAATTTCGGTTTAGTAAACTTCCGATTAAAGTTAAGTCGTACCGTCTCATTCTGTCTTTTCCAAAATGACACTACTGTTAAATACAAGATAAACCGTGGAACAAGTAGGGGCAGTTGCAGACTGACGCAAATAGTTTAACGATTTAATTTTCGTTTAACATTAAATCGTTACAGGTGCAAACGACCATAACTCTGTTAGTTATGCAATAATTAATAAAATTGTTTGATTATCAACCAAATTCAGAAAGTTTACTTCTGTTGACCTGCCAAAACCCACAAAAATGGAACATGTAAATTAATTTTAAAAAAATTGACAAAAATATGGTTAATTTTTTTTTAATATGTGTACAAAAATTTGCACACACCTTCAGAATTCAATTTGAAGCAACTTTTTCAAATAACTTTTTGGGATATCATGTCATCTAACCTCACTTTTTCCAAATTAGTAGCATATTTTTTAAATTACCCGCCATACTGTTTTTTTTTATTGTATGTGTATGGTGCGGTCCCGAACGCCTCGTAAGCTTAACGCTTGTCATGATTTAAATTACATTTACAAGGAATTTAAAATGAGGTGCAAAAGGTAGGTCCCAGGCTTCTTATTTTTATTTATTGGTCCTTTCGTTATTTGTTTTCTTATTTTCTGATTTTTTTGGTTATTGTGATCTCTCTTTGTTTCATTTGATTTTATTTCATTTTTTATTTATTTCTTTCTCAAATATTTTTTGATTTTATTTTTTACGTTTTTAAAATTTTTTTGTTTTATTTTATTTCTGTGCATTAATTTATATCTTGATATTCATTTAAATACTTAACGCCTTTTTTGGTTTTATTTCTGTTTTATTTTTTGAACAACAGGTTGATGGCATATAATTTTACCCAATCGTACCGTATTTCACTGTACTGTTGTGTAAATGCATTACTTAAATAAATTTAAAACACAAGGCATGAAGACTATGGTCGTTAGCCCTTTGGATACTTCCAATGTGCCTATGTTATTATTAAAAACACAGTGTTACTTAAAAATTATTTACTTTAACAGTAGTAATAAAATATATGCACTAAATAATATCGGAATGTCTTTGAAAAATAATACAAATAATAAAATAACATATAAGTTGAATATTTAAAAAATGTACAATATGTCTTAAGTACACATTTCCAGATAAAAATATAATTGTAAAATTTGAACAAAATTACTTAATCGACGTTCACGAAAAGTATTTATTACAGATTAGAATTTTGAAAATGAAAAATAACTAAAACTGCACAAAAGTATAAAATTCTTGTGTAATACAGCAACATATACATAAAATTCTTTGCTTATGTTATAGTACTATATTTTATGGCAACATTTTATAAACAGGTCTATTGCTTTAAGGAACGCTATTTATTTTACACTATGCAAGTTTTACAAATTTTACTGAAGGTCTGTTCCAAACGGTTCGAGATTTCATCTACCAATAAAAACATTCAATTTCATTTGTGACTAACTTCAAGTAAATGAAATTCGCTCTGTGATAAGTGGAAAAAATCCGGAATCGTTTGTTGGAACAAACCTTGTATGATAGGTAACTGAGAATTTATATCTGGAGCTCTCTGGGAAACCAAAACCTTGCATACTGTAAAAGAAATTAAAATTGAAGTAACCAAAAATGCAACTATGAAAACTCATATAACTGTACGACTAGCACCTAGACCTCTTCCAGGTAATGAGTTACTTTTGGCAGGTAGTTCTTTTGCATGTGAATGTGCAACTACTATACTCAAACACTGAACCCATTCTTCTGCATTTTTACCATCTTTAGGCTTTAAAATAAGAGTCTGGTTTCCCGTGAATATCTCAAAGGCTTTTGGTATATTCCTCGCACCTCTTGAGACCTTCACCGACTGTATTTGATTAACATCGATACTTTCTCCTCCAGTCTGAAAATAAAGATTAAAAGCTTACTGTAACAATTATCTTTATAACTTACTGATCCTCGACACGAAAGATGAGCCCCGGATAATGTAAAATATCTTGTCCTCCATCTCCTGAATAATCTCCATCTACCTTTTTTTTCTTTAAGTTGACCCTCTATTACTGGTTGTGCGTCACCTGAATTAAATTTAAATAATAACAATAATAATAATAATACTATTAAAATACCTCTTAGAAATCCAACGGCTCTTTCAGGATGTGCACATAGAAAACAACCCCATTGAAATGAATTAGCTTCCAATTGATCAGCAGAACCACCCATACTTCCTGGACACAATTGAAACACATCGAAAAAACCAGAATGCCTCAATTCATTCAACAGCATTTCTTGATCTTTTGTACATGGAAACGCGCTCGTCACAACTGTCAAGAATGTTTTATTCTCACATTTTAACATATCCCAACAATGTTTTAAGCTAGTCACGCTCGGATCTCTAGAGCTTAATGCATGTGGTGATTTCGCCTTATAAACATAAGAAATTGCATATTTTGCAAACGTACTTTTCAAGAGAAAAATTAAATCTTACTTGCAAAGCTATGAACATAAGATGTATCCATATTCTGGGATTTCTCGTCCTCATAGTGAAAAACGTCCTCGAGTACAGACAGTGCTGACCTCTTGCCTGGCATGCAAAATGTAATTTTGCAGATTTTTTCTGCCTTTTTTCTTCTATCGTACATTTCGCCGGTGGTGGAATTTTCACCGATACTTTTTCCATGTATAACTTGATTTTATCCAAATGTTTCTCGCAGAAATGTTGTATCGTATCTCTCATTGGATAAGGCTCGAAGACACTAACTCTCTGTGATGCTATACTTTGATTTGCGTTTAGTAACGTAACACTTGTATTGTTTGCTCTTCGTGATGTTATTGTAGTTGGACCGGTTACATTTACATGACCTAATTATGTAAAAATTTTGTTGAAAATTATTCCTACAGTAAACTAATAATTTTGTTTTAAAACTGTTTAAAATGTATGAGTTTTACCTACCACTGCCCATGACGGTTGATAAGTTGGTTGATGCACTATTTGCTGAATCAGTCACAGACACCTGATTACTGGAAGACCCAACAGGAATAGTTTGACTAGTCATATTATTATTACCGCCAGTCAACACTGATACTTGGCCACTCGATATCGGTCCATTATATACAGAACTAACAGTAATTGAATTTGTTGTATTTGTACTACTATGGGAGCTCATGACTTGTACCGGATTTATTGTAATCTGAAATGATGAATTTAACGATGAACGACTTACAAATTAACACTTACATTATTTGTGTGTGATGTAGAGGGCGTGATTAAAGTCAATGGACCTTGACTGTGCGGTCTTTGCATTCTCGGTGGTGAAATTGTCGTCACAGTTACTCCTCCACCACTAAGTACTCGCATATTGGGGATTCCCCATTTGTTAGTACCAGTTACTATGACGTTATTTGATAAAGGTGGTGTTGGTGCTGCAGATGTTGGCGGTACGGGAATTGCATTTATCTGTTGTGATGAACTCAGTCGCGTCATACTTTTGTGAAGACCTCCCACCGAACCACCTGCAAACGCCACAAATACAGTCTGTTCTACAGAACAGGCCCAAGACTATAGCGACTTCAATTGTGACTTAATCTCATCAACAAACCATACACATACAGCCCACTAGCTCAAACCAGTTTTTTTTTTTTTTCATTTTTTGCAAAACTTTCATAGTGTAACCCTACTAAAAGTACTTAAAATGCTCTACAAGAATTAATACACCAAAAAATTATACCGAGTAATTTAAAGAAATTGTCGGTGACGTCACAACAAATAAATGAAGTTTAAAAAAGAAGTTCTAGCTAAGACTGTCCCATGAGGTCGCTATAGTCTTCGGCCCGTTTTGTAGAAAAGAAAAAAATTTTATAAAAATTGGGTGGCAATTTATAACCGCCAATAATGAATCACATACATGGGATAATACAAAACTGATCAATCACTTAGATGTTAAAGTTCTGAAAACTTGTAATATAATCATCACAAGTTGTTTCATCTAATGCATCATTTGTAGTTGCAAAAAATGGACTATTATAGGAACATGAAAGTAAATTGTATTGATAATTAACCTCATGATGACGTGGACCAATGATATTTTAAAACCAAGATCACATGCACCAATCAGAACAATCTTATACTGAAAAGATTGCATGGTGCTTTTCTTGCCGCTACGTCATAGGTTTTTGACTTAGTAACCATGACAACTTTAAAAATACATTAAATGTCATTTTGACAAACGTCAATGTT
>JAFFZR010018701.1:0-13763 GCA_018397195.1 Lethrus apterus | reverse complement strand
GTAAAATTTTATTCATGCAATTTAAGATCTCGAAACCCTAGTTGGAAAACCAGGTGTATATGAGAGAAGTAAAAATTTAATTTTATTCATGTAATTTAATTTACTCGAAACCCTGTGTGTGAAAAACCCAGAGGTGAAAGAGGAAAATTAGTTTAACTAGGAATAAGAAAAGTACATAAAATTGAGCTGGCAACATAACCTACATTCATGCTGGACATAGACATTTCCAGGTATATAAATTTGTAAGAAATACTCACCTAAAAAAATAACGTGCATCCGTACACACATACACTTTGTATGTACAATTAGTAATCGTACAAAACCATAATTATTAACAACGATTAATGTACGCATCAATATCGATTTTCTAGTGATTTTTAATATTTTATTTTTAAACGTAGGTATTCGTGGTCAAAACGACCAACCTCTGTTGGAGACAGATTGTATTTAGATATTTTGTTTAATAATAAAGATTTCCGTTGTAAGTACATAAAATTGTGTATTTTTCCATAAACCAAGTATAGAAACCTGTAATCAGACAATTTAAAATTATAAATAAATTAAAAATTTATTTATACGTTATAAATTTTGCAGATTTTTCTTGTAGCATTTTTAGTAGTTTAACCTTTAACCTATCTCAATAAAATATTATTTCTAATTATTATTATTATGCATTTATTTCGATCCAAGATATCAGTAACATCGCTTTAAAAAAACCGAGCAATTTTGCAATTTAATAATAATTTCCAGTCCTGCGGATTTAACCCGTTTAAGTAGCCAAAGTTGGCACCACGTCGGGTTAAACTGGCACGAAAGAAAACGTACTCGAAAGATAAGTGCTGGGGAGCAACGAGACGGAATATTTAATTAGTCCGTCAGTTTGCCGGCGGTAATAACTCATTCCCGGCGCCCTAGATTTATCGGGATCTCCGTTCGGCAATGACCTGGTAAATTAAACAGCGCATCTGTCTTAGTATATTGCGGTTCCAGATTCGAACAGATGTTAGCTATCACCGCCAGCCTCTTTGATACCTTCCACTTCAACCCGTTTCCATCGAACGTCGTTACGCTTTCCTCGCGCCTCGTCTTGGATTTATTTATGAGCGCGCGCCGCGCCTTCGCGTCATCGGTGATTATTTCAACAGAGAATTTAGTTATCTATGTTAGTTTTATGGACGATGTAATCGTTTCGGATGTAATTCGATTTAAAAAAAAAATACACGAACGGAATTCTCGTCACCTTTTATAAAGTCGACTCGAATTAGCCAGAATGAACGTGAAAGTTGGAAAGATGCGAGATGACGTGACGAGATAAAAGAGCGACGGTGTGTTATTACGGAAATTCCTCGAACCATAATTTTATTGTTGATGCAAACAAACGATCGACGATGTAAACTGTTGATTTTTGTTGACTTGTACGTAGGTTAAAGGTGGTGCAACAATGACGTCGTTATGGGAATAATTTCAGTTTTATTTCGTGACTATTGATGGTTTAAAAAATTGACAGATACGAGAGGAGGGCTGGAAACAACAAACGAAGAAGCAAGTAATAATTAATAGTCCTGCCTATCACCAAAGAAGAAATTGATAATTCAATAACAAAGATAAAATTAAACAAGTCCCGGGGATCGACAGGATTACAGCTGAGCTGATTACATATATTGGAGTAGCAGGAGAAGAAACCTTAAATTTACCGAATGAAACCATCAAATAAAATAAAACACCAAAGAGATGGAATATGGAAATCATATCGCCGTTATTCGGGAAACGTAAAAAGACTGCGCCAATTTTAGGAAACGGTAAAAGTATTAACCAGAGTGATTGAAGGAAGACTGAGAGAGAAAATAGAAAATTCGTTTGAAGAATCTGAGCTTGGGGTTAGAAGGGGAGAATCAATCAAACGCTTTATTTTATTTTTGTTTGTAGTCTTCTCTATGGCTTGTCGCAAAATGAAAATTGGAAATTGCGTACTTCTCCCCTTCTAATCCCAAGCTCAGATTCTTCAAACGAATTTTCTATTTTCTCTCTCAGTCTTCCTTCAGTCACTCTGGTTAATACTTTTTACGTTTCCTGAATAACGGCGATATGATTTCCATATTCCAGCTCTTTGGTGTTTTATTTTATTTGATGGTTTCATTCGGTAAATTTAAGGTTTCTTCTCCTGCTACTCAATTTCCAATTTTCATTTTGCAACAAGCCATAGAGAAGACTACAAACAAAAATAAAATAAAGCGTTTGATTGAATTAGAATAAAGGATGTTTGGAAAAGCCTGGAAATAAGATGAATGAGAATAAATGAATAGGTAAGGGGTATATTGAAGGTATTGTATAAAAAAAAACACAAAATATATTAAAAACACAAAGTGAATAATCGCAGAAATTTGAATCATCGACACACTGGAAACGAAAAAAATATGAAGAACAGGCTTTTGAGATTTTCAATTTTTGCTGTAATATTTAATAATTTTTTAATATACAGGGTCCTGCAATATGTTCGTCTTTCATAACTCGGGAAGTATGTTAGATAGCCATTTAAAATTCTGGGGATGTAATATACTAGTAAGCCTGCATCTTCTAAAAATATTTTCGTATATACAGGCTATTTCAACAAAAGGTGGCACAGTAAAATTTATTTTTTTTAAATGGAACATCCTGTATATTTTTACATTATTTAAGATACCAGACTACCCTCTATTCATCCTCAGAATATCAAGGTAATCTGTTTAGCCGTTTTAGAGTTGCAATTGTTTTTGTTAAAATAACAAATGTAAATCACATATTTCAAATAAAAGAACCGCTACGTCCAAACGCTTAGATGTTTTACAATAAAATTTATTGTGTGAATATATGGAAGTTGGGAGATGATATCGCTAAATTATTATTCATATGACTATCCTGTATATCAGCGGATATACAGGATAGTCAGTATGAAAGTATCAACTTTAACAACTTTGAAATTATTTTTCACGATTTTTTTAAATGGAACACCCTGTATATTTTTACAAGAAGTGATGCAGAATTAAATTCTTCGTCGATCCATCGTAGTTTCCCTATACCTATCTTTAGCAGTTTCTACGATAATCGAGGATATTTAAAATTCCAGTATTCAACTTTATTTTCTATTTTAAACTAGCTTAACAGCGAATTGAATTAATGAAAAGTGTTCTACTATTGAAAGAAAATTAATGTTAATAACAAAATTTGTTGAAACGGGAAATGGTAAAACAAAGACTGATACAAAACGGGGCAAACGTGTTTGAATATTAAAAATAAATTCAATTAATCGTTGACTTGTGCTTGGATCTTCAGTAACTGCCAATAGAACGTTTAATTCATTTTCCTCATTTGTTGCTCTTTTGCTTCTCTTGCATTTAGTATAACCGACATTTCCCGTTTCAATAAATCTTATCATTGGTTTTTCAAAAACTCTCTTTTCTGGATGTCTCCTTTCTGGATATCTTTGACTGTAAATTCTACTTGCTAAAAAAGGATTCCTTTATGTTTCGCCTACCAATTCGTTTTTTGAGTAATTCATTTTTAAGTAATACGTACGCTGTTGGATGCACTTTTGATAATCTGACAACTGGCGTGGTGAGTGTCATTTGTTTTATTTCTTATTAGCCACTCGATTATCTTTTACAATTGCATTATTGAAAACGTTACAATTTTGAATATCCTCGATTATCGTAGAAACTGCTAAAGATAGGTATAGGGAAACTACGATGGATCGACGAAGAATTTAATTCTGCATCACTTCTTGTAAAAATATACAGGCTGTTCCATTTAAAAAAATCCTGGAAAATAATTTCAAAGTTGGTAAAGTTGATACTTTCATATTGACTAGCCTGTATATCCGCTGATAGAAATAATTTAGCGATATCGTCTCCCAACTTCCGTAAATTCACACAATAAATTTTATTGTAAAAAATCTAAGCGTTTGGACGTAGCGGTTTTTTTATTTGAAATATGTAATTGACATTTTTTTAACAACAACAATTGCAACTCTAAAACGGTTAAACAGGTTACCTTGATATTCTGGGGATGAATAGAGTGGAGTCTGGTATCTTAAATAATTTAAAAATATACAGGCTGTTCCATTTTAAAAAATCAAATTTTACTTTGCCACCTTTTGTTGAAACAGCCTGTATATACGTAATTTTTAGAAGATGCCGGCTTACTAGTATATGACATACCCAGAATTTTAAATGGCTATCTAGTATACTGCCCGAGTTATGAAAGACGGACGTACTATTGCAGGACCCTGTATATTATTTATAATCTGTGCTTTTATTAATCAAACCTGCTTTAAAAATGCATCATTTATAAAAAAAAAATGCAAAAATAGTGTAATTTTAGGTTCAAGTTCTGAAATTCCAGGTACAAGCTTAAAACATGCAAATATATTTAATACTGTTAAAGTCTCATTTGAGTTTACACTGAAGTCGATATTAAAGTCCCCACACACAATAACCGCGTCTTTACCGGCATGAACATAATGAAAAGCGTTGAAGAAAATTACTCCCAAGTTACCTGATATACTTCTATAAATACATATTATATTTCTGTGTATATTTTTTTGTGTGTTTGCTTTCTGTTTTGTTTTTTGACAATTATTGATATTAATGAATTTTTTTAATGTAATTTTTAATATATTCCTGTTTTATAATGATTTGTCGACGCTTTTTACACAGTTTGTATGTTATGGAAAAAAAATATTATTATTATTATTAATTTGATAAATGACATTCACTGACAGATTCCTTGTCAAAAATAGCGGACATCACATGTTACACCTATCACCGAAAGGTGGAGATGTACAGCCTAAATCAAAAATAATGTCATAGGCCAAATAATATGGAGGCTTGAGTACATCTTCTTTAAAAAAGTGAGCGTGTCGTGACCGCAATAAAATGTACCTGCAATGGCTACACAAAAATTCTACGAAGAAATATTCATTGAACACAATTTTTTGACAAAAATGTAATTTGTACAGCGTGTTATATGTTATCACAATATAAATAAACTCTACTTAAATATGTATCCGTTTATTTTCGAAAAATAATAAAAGTCATTGTAATGAACTTTTGACAGATTTGTGTGGAGTTTCCATTCTCGTAATTCTCAATAAAACAAACCAAATCGAAGTTAAATACTTTAAGGTTTTCAAACGGTGTGATTTGTCAGTGAGTTTACATCCAATCATACTTCTGTGGCACATTAAATATCCTTAAAATAAACAAAATTTATAAAAACGGGACTAAGGGACCAATTAAAGTTGAGACAAAAAAACGTTAAAAATAACCCACTCTCATACTACATGTTAAATAACGAAATTCTGAGTTCTGATTGGATCTCTCATCTCGCTTACATCCAATCGTATCTAGTCGACAAAAATGCCCATTTAAAATGTGGTAAGAATACGCAAAAACACATCGAACACAAAAGATTCATAAAAACCGGACCAATCGAAATATTTCCAAGAATAACGTGTTGTGTTTTTTTCTCCCGTTGTTCGAGTTTTAAATGCTGATTGGACTCGATCATTGATGTTTACGTTCAATCATATTAAAGTAAATAACTTCCAAGTTAAAATGTCGGGCCGCCGAGAGAAATGTTCGGGCCCAATTTTGTTTAATAAAAAAACTCCATAACATATTTATTTAAAAAAAGTGTAATAAATCAAAAGAGAATTTGTACTAAGACCATAACATTATTTTCCCTATGACATTATTTTTGATTTAGGCTGTACATCAGTTTCGTATTATTATTATTATTACTATTTGATATACCCAACCTTGATACAACTAAATACGATGTCATTTTCAATTTATTTCACATTTAAAAAGTACAGCTCTTTTAACAGAAGTAGAAGTAGAAGAATTAAAATTTGCTACTAAACGTTATTATTATCATAGGTACGAAAGTTATAACTGTGCGAGCTCAACTTGAATCACCTGGTATAATAAACACAAATTTTTGATCACCATATCATTTCGCTCGTAAATTTCCATATTCCGAGGAGCCATAAAATTTCTCCCGGCATATTATTACCACATGCCCGTGTAACTTGCTTATTAACTTTGAAAAGAGTGCGTCGTTTTTCAGTCGGTGGTCGAAAAGGCCAATTATTGTGAGGTTATGCGACCATAAATTCTACCTGTATGCAAAACAGCGCCAATAATAAAACAGGAAATCCCTGAGCGTGTGCTCCTTTATGCGCCCATTTAGGTGGGATGGGAGTCAATTCACGAGCTCGCTTTTCCGTGCCATGCTTTATGGTGAAAAGCTAATGTGACCGATTAGGAAGATTATGTTTAGTGCACTACAACTTTTATTGATCGTTAGTTTCGTATATTTATTTAAGCGTTTTCTATAAATAATTTAAATATAAATTTACGAGTTTTAATGCAAACACGTCTGCATTAAAACTCGTAAATTTATGATAATTTATCTGACGTTTATGTGATTATTTGCAAAAGTGTTAACTTTGTTGCATATACAATCACTTTAGAAATTGTGATTTTATAGTTTTATTTTATAATATTTCCTTTATGTGTTTGTATAAAATGGATGTTTTAATGTATTGTATCCGCAAGCTGCAGATGACATTTTAGGTCGTATATTTTACAATTTGACGCAGTATTATGTAATATGCATGGATTCCCTTTCGTATACATAAGTTTAATTATTAAACTAATAAATTTCCATTTCCACCGGCGTAAATTCGTATATTCAAAATTATGTTTTGATTGTTTTCACAATAAAATAACTGGAGCAACTTAAAAAAATAAAAATATACAGTGTGTTCAATTTAAAAAATCAATCTTTATGCTTGTATCTTAGCAACACGATGTTCTTTTGTTTTACAATTTATTGTGCGAAATGCGCATTGCAAGGTATTCAAACTTTGTCTATCTAACCAAATGAAATCTTTAAATAAAAAAGTTTGCTGTTGCAGAATAATTCGTGAACACTCAGAATGCAAAAAATTATTGTTCCTTAACTAGCGATCCTAGAGAAAAATTGTCTTATAATTAATTATAGCAGGAACCCAGAGCAACTTAAAAAAATAAAAATATACACGGTGTTCAATTAAAAAAAAAAAAAAATCCTTATGCTTGTATCTTAGCAATGCGATGTTCTTTTGTTTTATAATTTATTGCGCGAAATGCGCAGTACAAGGTACTTAAACTTTGTCTATTTAACCAAGTTTGTATCTCTTTAAATAAAAAAGTTAGCTATTGTAGAATTTCCCGTGAACAGCCTGTATATTTTAATTATATATTTTTTTAACCGCTTTATAATAATTATGAAATTTTTGCTTAGGTTTTCGGCTTTTTTTTATTAAAATTACTAACTTATTCTTAATTATTAATTTATTTAGTTTTTAGGATAGATTTTGGATGGTTTGCTCACTTTTAAGCTACGCTCCCGACTCATCCCGTATATATGATCGACTATTTTCCTTAATTATGTGTTTCGATCACCTACTAAGATATATGAGTTGTATGGGGTTGGGTTCGCTCCGTAATTGAAATTCAAGAGTACAATTTTTAAAATTTGTGGATAAAGAGTTGGTTTTCTGTAATTCGCCAGTACAATTTGTCCTTCTTTTTTGTTTTTTCTTTGGGTTTCTTTTAAGGCGAGTATATGAACTTTAGATGAAAATTAAAGGCATGTTCTGTCTGCCTAAAATCTTTATTGATGAAATGGTTTTGTTTTCTTTTTAGAAATTTTTATAAAACGTTTCGCCGACGTGTTTTAGGCATATTTAGTTATGCAAGTTGTTTTTTTCATTAAGAGATTAGGTGTGCCTGTGTGTTAAGCGGCCATAGCTGCGTGCAGACAAAAAATAAATAATGGATAAATAATGGATAAAGATTCGAGTTCGAGGGTTGTATGGGTTCGGTTCGCTCCGTAATTAAAATTCAAAAGGTAATGTACAAAGGAGTAATGCTGGACGATCGACCAAAAATCGCTTCGAGATCGACCGGTCGATCGCGATCGACATGTTGGCCACTCGTGATATAGATGAGGAGAGGAAATCGGAAAATATCGAACTTGAAAGAATTGAAAATGATACAGAAATACACAACTTTGAGGAAACAAAAAATAAAATGAAGAATAACAAAAGGCCAGGAAAAAAAACGAAATAACGGTTGAACTAATAAAGTACGGTGACGAAGAGCTATACGTGGCAGTACCTGTGTAGGTACTCATTTTGAAGTTCGGCGAAGAAATACCTATTATGTAGATATGATTTTATGACTTAGTGCATGTCATATGACAGAGATTTTTTAAGTTTATACAAAAGGCATGTGTATCAAATTTGGTCAAATGTTTGCGTTACATCCAAGAAGGTCGCAGAGCAGTATCTCTTTCCTTCCAAGTCTCTAATAATTTTATTGACCACTCTGTGTATTTGCTCTATGGTTCCATGTTTGCATCTAAAGCCGAACTGGTGATCAGGTATTAGCTTTTCTACATTTAAATGGCGATCAGGTAATAGCTTTTTTGTGAGCAGGTAATAGCTTTTTTGTGAGCAGGTAATAGCTTTTACAGTGATATTTAGCTCTTTTCGAAAACTCTAGATAATACTGGTAACTAATGGCCTCTATATGAGGTAACCTCTTCTGTTGGCTTTCCTGGTTTTGGGATTTTCCACTCGCTAGGAAAGTAACCATGATTATAGCATTAAATATTTAATCATAGCTCTAATTGCTTTCATTGGCAGTTGTTGTAACACTTCCCCTGTAATTAGATCAAACCTAACAGAATTTTCGTTTTTAATTACATACTTTTGACTTCCTGAACAGTAATTTTATTAATAGTCAAGCTTAATTGATGTGGAGCTATTGTGCATTTCTTCATACGTCTCATTGGGAAATGGTCGAAAGTCGTCGCTGAAAAAATTTCGCGATAACAGTTACTTTTTTTGCTAGTTTTTACTCAAATTCCAATTTTATTCTTTAGACTCTTTAGAGGCATGCGTTGCTTTTTTTTCTGATTGTGACTTTCTATAACGAGTAATTAGTTGCTTGAGTGGGTGTTCATTTTAAGTTATTTTCAATATCTGTGTTTCTAAGTTCAGTCATTAGTGTCTTCACTTTTGGTTGTTTTTCTTCCGAGTTTTTCTCTTCTCTGTGTTCTCTTTGTCTATTAGCACTCCTCTTGTTTCTGTACTTTGTCTACTATTGGTGTAGCTTCCCAAGGCTTCCATAAAATTGTTGACATTTTAAATGCCTTTTTGGGAAAAATCTATCCAAGAGTTATAAATCTAGTTCTAATTTTAAGTACGCTAAAATATTTCATCTTACAGATATACAGGCTGTTTCACTGGCATCGAATTCCTCAATAACTTGTAAACAGTGACAGGGAGAAAAAAAGTTTCTACAAATAGTTGCAGGATTATGATTGGTCTATAATTTAAGAATATTGATATGTATACAGGATGTTTCGTAACTGTGGTATAGACTTCAATTTTGTTTTTTTAAATAATAGCCCCAGTATTATTCTATATTTGAAGGCACCAATAAAATACGAACAAAAAACATACTCAAGCCCTAACCTCGTTAATTTCCGAGATATTTTTGATTTTCTGAAAATTATGTCACTTACATTGTTTGAAAAAAGCGGTTGTGTTTAAATCACCTTTTAGAATAAGTGAATGAAATTTTAAAATATCTTAGTACAGTTGTATTTTAATATATTGGTGTTCGTTCCTAAAGCGCCAATTCAGTCAACTTGAATTGGGCATATCTCCATTTTTTTCAAATACAGCACCCTGTATATATTATATCATTCAATTCCTATTAATAAGTTCTTTGATTTTTATTAAGCACATCCTATGTCTATCTCTTCTACTTTTCAAGTTATTATGGTTTTTATTAAGTTTTCATTATTTAATGTATTTAAATTCTTAGCAGGCGATGATTTTAAAAATAAATAAATATAAAATAAAAAATCCGAAAACCCAAAAACAAATGACATTAATATATTTTTCTGTCGCAATAAATGCATCTTTTTATTAAATTTGAAGTTATTGAAGCTCAACAATAAAAGATCTTCCCAATCTTGTACAAGTAAAAATTTGACGGCAATCGAACTTTTTTATTGGGTCTTAAACGACGTTACGCGTCTAAATTTTATATCCAAGAAACCCAATTCGACAAAAAAAAGTAAAAATACAAATCCCCTCGTATTTAACCAAGGCGTTAAAAATGTAAAACGTCGCTCCGCATATAAATTAAAATTCAAGTGGACGCCTCCGGCGTTCAATTTATTCCGAAATATTTCGCCACTTTTAATATTAATATTTTAGCGGCGGCGGTGGCTTCTAATTATCAAAAATAAATTGAAATTTCAAACTTCACGTTGCGCATGTTCGTAAGACCCGTTCCGCTATCGCCACGCTAATTGGAGGGGGATTCGTTCGTGGATAAGTTTTTAACGATAAATTTTCCTCCAACTATATTAATTATTGTTTGCTGAGTAACTATCGACGAGCCGGCTTGATAAAGACGTGAAGTTCGCCTTTGATGCACTATTCAAAGCAAACTCGCATCAGATTTCCAACAGTCTGTAAATACGCAACGTATAAAGGGTTTCGAATGAATCGCATTGGAAAATCAAGTCTGCGAATCTTCAATAGCAAAATGTTTGCATTAAGATTTTTGAATAAAAACCAAGGCAACGGCCAGTTGGTTGATAACAGGGCAACAGAGCACAAAAACAAACAAATGGAAATATATGAGGCGCATCTAGAATCTACTAACCTTTTGCAAACAAAAGAGACTCACGTTGAAATAATTCTGTCTATCAAAGTTAATTGTTGAAAGGCACATCTTGGCTACTTGTGTGTGGAATATTTCATGAACTTTCTTATAATAGTTTTTCCAATATCTGCATTAATTATGAATCCTGCCCTAAAAAGAAGCGAAGTCCGCCAAGTAACAGAAGTTTACCAGGTTATTTATGAATCGTCCGGAAGAAGTCGGTGTCGAATGTATCATGTTGATGTTCATTCATCTCGACAATTCGATGAAAATAGCACGATGGAAGTATTTCAAACTATGTTCGGTTTGCTTCGACCCCAATTTAGAAACTGGTCGTGAATTATAAAAATTTTCACGGTTCAATACCTATTCGACGTGTTTAATTCAGAAACTTCGCGACTGAATAATTGAAACGGTCCTGTAGGCCGCCGCCGCAATGAACTTAACCTGCAAATAAATGTATTCCTCGCAAATAAAGTCCGTCTGCTAATTGAAATATCCTGTGAATTAAATTTATTTTAAATCGATGGACAGACAACGAATTGGTAATTTCGTCCAAATTACGGCGCGCTTTAAGGAGATTAATTGCAATTTGACGATATTCCAGTTTCAATGCGTGAAACGTAAATTGTTGCTTCAATTGAAAATATCACCTCCACAGATTGTCCGTATATTCAATTAGTATTTTCATTTTTGATACTTATTGATATGGAAATGAACCGCCTTTTCGTTGCAAACAGTGTGTAGGACATTTAGATAACACATTACACATTATGGATGAATAATTTTTTTTTTCAAACTTTTTGTCGAAACTTGATTTTGTTTCACGGATAACGTTGTTTCAGATTTTGGAAATCGATCGGTGGTGAAATTTTTCAAAAATTCCTTAAAATAACGAAGTTCCGCCACTCTTTTGTTTATTTTTCAAAAGCGTATCCCGAGTTTGCGTTTTTGTGTATTGCGGTCGAGATTGGTATCGTTTTAAAGGTAATTTTTACCTCTTTCATATGAGCTAATGGAAACAATGCCCCCCGCCCCCCGCCTAAATTATTATTTTTTATTTTTTCACTAAAATTGTATTATTTTAAATATTTGTAACCGATTCATGGTGAAATTTTTCAACATATTGATATGGAAATCAACTTTTTTTGTTGCAAACAGTGTACGACATTTACATTGCACATTATGGATGAATAATTTTTTTTTTTTCAACATTTTTGTCGAAACTTGGTTTTGTTCCACGAAAAACGTTGCTTTGGATTTTTGGAAACCATCGGTGGAGAAATTTTTCAAAAATACCTTAAAATAACGAAATTCCTTCGCTCTTTTGTTTATTTTTCAAACGTGTATCCCGAGTTTGCGTTTTTGTTTATTGTGGTCGAGATTGGTATCGTTTTAAAGGTAATTTTTACTCCTTTCATATGAGCTAATGGACATCAATGTAACTCCCCCCCTTCCCACACACACACACAAATACTCCACCACCTAAATTACCAAATTTTTGTATTTCTTTACTAAAATTGTATTATTTTAAATTTTTTGAACCGATTCATGACGAATTTTTTCAAAAATTCGTTACTCTTTTGTTTATTTTTCAAACGCGCATGCCGGGTTGGCATTTAAGTTTATTTTGGTCGAGTTTGGCATCATTTTAAAGGTAATTTTTGTCCCTTTCATAAGAGCTGATGGGTAAAAATGCATTTGCCCCCCCCCTATAATTTCGCGGTTTACGACTTCGTGTATTGCAGTTTTGCTGTTTCCTGCTACAAATGCATCTATTTTTTTACATTTTTCTTTTTGTCTAAGAATTTCGTTTTAGTCCAGTTTGTCTTTTGTTTATTTTTACAACGCGACCCAGGTGTTTGCGTTTTGTTTTTTTTTGTGGTCGAATTTGGTATCATTTTAAAAGTATTTTTTTCCTCTTCAACACTGTTCATACGAATAACTCTTGTCGACATTACCAATGCCTCTTTGAAAATCACCGATGATATTGGCATGTTAGGCTTGCTATTCGTTTCGTCTGAACGGTCAGAAATCACACGATTCGATTTTGTTTCTTTTCAGGCAAAGAACAGTCGAGAACGCATTCGCCTAGTGTTTCGCTTTGATGTACGTTCAGGTCGACTGAAATGATACAATTACTTAGCGTAAGCACCGACCTTCGGCGATGTAAGTTTCATTTCGTGCAGAAACGACGCTACGATATGTACCTACGTATATGCCTTACGCTGAATTATTCAGATTCAGTTCGGTAATCCGACGGCGAATTTCCGCGTTGCGCGCAATCTCCCATCGCAATTATTTAAGCCCAAATTACTGAAATTCGTTCGTAATTGATGCAATTAGAACCATCACGCAGACGTCTGAATCACCTTATAATTGTTCTTCTCTTTGCGATCGTTAATGCGGAAATGCATTTTACTGGCAAACTTCACCTACATCAACGGGGAAAATATCGCCTGAAGTTTGTAATGTGCTCGACAAGAAAAGTTTTTAATTAGTTTATCAAGGGATGTAATCTGGTAAATGTTTCAATTCACAATTCACATTCTACTACTATACTATGGTATACAGGCTGTTGGGAAAGCTTCAGAAGCTCGCAAGACACTAGACGTCGCGAGTCTTCCTTTGACTGTCCGTAGATACTTCATTTCTGTTGCCTGTATTTTTCATTTTCTTCTCAAGTTCGGAAGTCATTTTAGTTTTTCTTGAAATTTCCTTCCTGTTAATGAATTTGTTTCTTAGGAAAGTTTGTGCAGCCTTTTCTATTCTTTTGTTGATATCTCGTTCTTGACTTCCGCTGCTACACAGGTGTCCCACGTTAGACGCGGTGCTTCATATCTCATTAATGGTTAGGTTACGAAGGAAGTTCATAAAACAAAATTTATTCAGATTCATATGTACAATGTGCCAAAATTATTTTCAACTCTACAGGGTGTTCTGTTTTTACGATACGGTATCTTACTTTGTTATTTTAAATGGAACACC